>JAIPRN010000611.1:0-74397 GCA_025469175.1 Geopemphigus sp. TES_GeoC_2020
TTGATCCAAGTCATTCATATATATATATATATATATATAATTTTAAACATTTTGTTACGTATGTTTTCATGTCAGTATTTGTGATGTAAACGATTTTATTTTATATCGATCGAAGAATTTTTATATTTTCGCATGTATAACATTTCAATTAATGCCTTTTAATATAAAATGACATATAACGTTAAATAGAAAAATTTCGAAAATGTTTATTAAGTCGAAAAAAATAATAATTCCAAGTTTTTATAAATAGTTTACCGGTTTAGTTGTTTATATATACGATATAAATATATATTTCAAGTTGCTTAATTTTCGATTTCTAAGGCACAATTAAGTTTGTCGTGAATTTTGTTCCTTACCGTTTACGATGTTCTTAAATTTATAATGTAAATATAACTGCTAATAGGTTTAGTGTAAATCGATTTTAGTACTGTTATTTTCGCGGGGATGGTTTTAAAATTATTATCGCGGGAAAAACGGTCGTTTTGATATAATACAAAACACACACACGTAAGACGTTAAAGCCAACCCTACACAATGTGTTTAAATTGAGATATTTGAACTTGAACTGGCATCCACGATACCCTCGTCTCGCTACTTTTTTTCCAAATTGTTCTGACATTTTTCACATAAACTCCTCTTCGTATTTTTTACGCAAAACGTATTATACGCGTGTATTAAATGTTATTAGTATCCGTAATCGATACGATTTCGCGATATTCGAGACATTTGTTTACCTAATAGAGACAATCAAACTCGCATAAACATATTTATACACAAAGGCTAACAGACAAAAAGTAATAACTCTAAATCAATAAGCTATGTGTTGATATAGCGTCATTGATAGTCCATTGACCAATATAAGGCTGTACACGCAATGTTAAGTTTAACTAATGAAGTCAATTCCAACTGCGGCGTAGACTATGTTTTGTTTTTAAAAAAATGCATAAAACGTAATAGATAGATAAATGACCTTATATTTTGGCGGTATAATAAAGAATACTTTTTGAAACTATTATAGTATTCAAATATTTTTAATTTTTAAAGAAAACACGATGTTAAAAAAATTCGATAAACATTAAATACACGAAATAGTAAAAAAGTATTTATAATAATACTTTTACTCGAATACTTTACAATACTATAAGTTCAATATATGCCCCTACAGTACCTGCTATAATTACTTACAAATGTTTTTAAATTGTCCTATATTTTATCGCGTTAAGTGTTAATCAATACAGTATTGATGACAGTAAGCATAGAATATCGTTAAGGACGAATATCATTTTGTTATTATGAATTATGTACAAAATCGAAGCGTTTTATTTGTTATTTATATTTTAAGATTAATACGAATTACAATTTTAAAAGCATTCGTGCGTGCGTACGCGCGTGCGTATATCCATTACATAGGGTGCAGCAGTTCACGTCCCCCTGGTTACGCCGCTGGTTCCCGATAATGACGCATCATTCGAAATAATCTTAACCCACCCCCTCGTTGTAAATTAAACAAATAGACAGCGCGCGTCGCATAAATGTCATTAAATAATATTCGTGGACAATGGTCTGAGTTGCTACAATACTGATCATACGGTGCACCGTTCGAATCGAAACGAGCGTAACAAGTTTTTACTTTTAGCGCGGAAGGCGTGCCACCAAATTATATTTAGTCGGGTATAAAATAATGTACTAAAGTATACCGAAACGTTATTTACTAAAAACAAAAGAATAACGACGGGAGGGAAAAAACGAACCTTTTACGTATACAAAGCGTTGGTGATAATATATGTATATTAAATAAAAAACCGCGTATTTCTCGTTTCTATTTTATTGAATCGGAACGTTATACTACAGATACTTTAATGTATATCGGTTTCGTGTATATTGCGTTTTGTATTATTGAATTTCCAAAACTACTATAAAGCGGGTAGAAACGTACGAAAAAAGTACCAATAAAAGTAAAAGGTGAGAAGAGGTGGTTTATTATAATTATTATTATTTATTGAACAGATGTTTATCGGTATCGTTACTTTGCCGCGCTTCTATATCGCCGTTCCCATCACGTCCAATTACACCAACGAAGAAGTTAGTGCCTAGTAGCATAGTGTTGTTATCGAGTACGTCGAAATTAGAATTCGCCTTTAGTGTTTTCACGTTTTTCGTCGTTATTACGTATTTAAGTATATACACGTCGCGTCGTTCAATCGTCGTGCCCGTATCAAATTCGTCGAATTTCCGCCTAAATATTTACGAAATGTCGCGTAATAACGTATTGTACGTATTCGGCGCGTAAACATTGACCGCGCGCGTGGCGTATTATATACGTCTGTTTTCCGTATTAACTGTACGAACGCGCGTACGTTTCGAAAATGTTTTCCATAATAAATTATCGACACCTACAGTAATGAAATACTGTGAGGCTTTCGTCGCGTAATAACACCGTTAGTTGGAACTACCCGAAAAATTAATACTCACCTTAAAGTGTTTTACACCGAATAACTATAAAATATAAAACCGTCGACGTACTCGAACAACCGGGATTTCGTTTGCATATTACAATATGATTACTTATTGTTTTCGGTAGCACAACTAGGCAAGGCTTGTCATTAACAAGTTGAGAGTTGATAAGGTACGTCGATTTTTATTCGGATACTCGCCGCGTCACATTCCATTTTTTTCGATTAACTTTTAAACCTAACACACGACTAGTTTGTAAACTTGGCGCATGTAAGTTCACGGTATACGAAAAGATATTCAAATTAGATTAAACTCTGTTCAAATGGAAATGCAAATTTTCTAAATGCGAGATTCCCGTTTTAATGTAGGCAATCTTTATGGACGTCAGGTTTTGGAAAAGTCACTCTAGACTCGTGTACAGAATAAATGATTGTACGGGTTCGATTTCAAATTTTTACATTTTCGGATAACAGCCGCAATATGTCTGCCGGTGTTGTTTATAAGGCTGCGTGTAACGCAAATGTTGTGCGATTCATTAGCGCCTACCACACTTGGAAATTTGAAAACGATTTGAACGGTTAAATTACACTCGTTTATTCGCGTAACGTGCCATCACCTGAAAAATGCGATTATCGACCTTCGGAAATACTTTTTTTTTAGCTAAAAAAAGTTCGTCAGAAGAAAGATTACTCAAAAACATTAATTTACGTCGAGGTTAACGTTAAAAATTAATACTCGTTCGAAACGCGATTATGTGATTTTCGAAATGTATTAATTCCTTTTTTAATTTTTCAAGGTATTACGTTCATTTTTTCTTTTCGTAAATGCGCCCTTATTCAAAATAGTCGCTAATGTATTCGTATACATGTACGAAAATAGTAAACATGTGACACTATAACGTATAACATAATGTATAATAATTTCAAAATTAGTAACGGCAAAGTGAAACTATTCGTTGTCAACTAAATGAGATTAAAATTATAAATTACGAACCATTAAATGCGTTACAACTAGCGACCGTTTTTTTGTTCCTATTAAATTCGTAATTTAAGATAATAATGGCAAACATAATAGAGAATATTTCCTTCGGATATATTCAATTAGTTTAATAAACACACATTGACCTATATAGGATAAAATCGAAACACTTCGATCTCATTAAATACCTTCATTTGTTAAAACTATCGCAACGATCATTCGAAATCCAGTTAGTGCACAACGCGTGAAAGTATTTCGCGAAAACCGTCATTTTCGCGTTGAAACGGTGTGACTTTAAATAAAATTTGTTACGTTTTTTCCCTTAAACGGTTTCGACACTCGTAATATAGTCCACGTAGACAAACGGGTTAACGGATTTAATTGAACAACGATAATATTATCAGCGTACCGTTCACATCATAAACGCGTCGAAATAGTTATAATTTACGAAGAAATAGCCGGCGCGAAAAACCGAAATAACAATATTCATTGAACAGTAGCATCTGTTTATGTATAAAAGATTGTTTGTCTCGAAGTCGGCCTTCATAATCGTACCTATATACATTATAGCGATCGACGTTCACAAAACATAATACATCGTAATCGCGTAGGTGTTGTAATTGATTATGTTCCTCGTATGGGTACGACGTTAGGTGTTGTAGGTTAAGTATTTTCGTCGATAAATTCCGGAAATAAAACGCTTACGCGTTTCATGATAGCGGAAAATAATAATTGCGTTCGATTTAGTGACGGTTAGGTGAACATCCGTACAGGTAGATAGTAATATATATATATATATATATATATTTCGTGGGTACTTCTGCGTAAATCGTTTTCGATAAGTAATGATATTTATAGACTATTCGTCGTATTGGATAAAGAGCCGGTTTGAAGTGTACAAAGAGGTATACGCTTCACTCGCGTCTTAAAAATTACGGCGAAAACACCGCGTAGTTTGGAAACCAGCTAAAAGCTAAAAACTGCCCAAATTGTTTTACGTTCGTGCCGTGGGCAAGCCGCCGTGTTGTTCCGGTTGAACAATCGTTAATAATTACACGTCATTTTGAAGGCCATTCCGGTAGGACTACGACAATGGACGAAACGCGTATCACACGAACGAAATGTAAATAATTTAGACCAGGTTTGCTTTCTCCCGTAATTTCGTCGAAACTGCGGAAAGTACGAACAATTTCAAATTTTACCCTATAGTCCGTCCGCGACAAAATTCCTTTCGCTATTTGGATTGAAACGACTGTCTTCGCCTAATCCTATCCGGCTTATTTACGGTCTGTCCATTAATAATTACCGTTACGAATTAATACTCCGATCGACTGTTACCGGGTATCGAATCGTTTGTACGCAAAGTTGAATTCCGATTTGTCGAACAACGTTGCATTCCGAGTTAAATTTGACGACGCTTTTTTTGACACGCGCGTCGGAGGCGTTCACACTATTAACGTAAGATGTTACGGTGTGTCGTATGTATTACGCGAGTGACGAATAATAATTAAAATGTCGTAATTACATTTTCGCGCCCGAGTGACCGTGATCTTAACGGGTTATTATCGAGACCCGCGCTGACGGTTCGGGCTATTTAATTAAGTTTAATAAAACGATTATAGTACGCCGACGTTATAGAGTATTATAGAGTGGATTGGTTTAACCGTCGGGCACGACGATAATCAACGAAACGGTTTACGTACCGTTGCCGACGAACATTTGAAATCAAAACGCTAAGGAAAACTAGTCGAGTTCGGAATTCGTTTTAAGTTAATTTCAACTCGTCAATTTGTTAATGATCATCGTTGTACCGTGTTCGGGCAATTGACGACCACGTGCCGGACGGTAGACGTCGGTCGTGTTGATATTACCGTCGAAAGTATCTCGAGAAAATTATCGATCGCGTCACTTGTTCGGGCTCGGTACGGCGTTCGTACGTCGTTTCTATTTATCCTGAAAAGAAAACACCGATCCGTCTGTCCGAACCGTACTGTATATGTAACCGCTCACGTGTTTCGGTTTTGGGAAATTCATATCCACTGCGCGTTTTTTACGTATCTGTCGCCGTTGTTTTACCGTAGCTTGACCGCATCGAAACAACTAAAACGGTCCGAAAACCAACGGGCAAAATTCGGATGTCTATTCCGAAATTATTGTTGGCCCGTAACCGCACTATTGGTCCACGCGGACGATTAAGATTTTATGTTCCGTCTATATAATATTGCGTTACGAACAAAATCAAATCGAATTCGTCGAGACTTGAACGGAATAGAAGGAGGTCTTGGAACTTGTTTCGGCGTTATTTTGTCTTCTGTTTTTTGGAATTTATACCCACCCTCGACATAGTCGGTCGTAAATTTTTTTATTTACTTACCACTCGCGCGTGTTATTAAATATCGAACAACCTAAGGGTAAAACGACACACTTTATATTTAACAACTCTTACATAGTATCGCATACGTTTCATACATTTATTCGTGTTATTTATTTCCAGCTATCATACTAACTTAAATGTCGACGTTTCAATAGAAATAAAATTTTACCGATGTAAACTAATCGATAAATTGGTATATTAAATGTACGGAATTGACGAAAATTGAATAAAGAAAAACGCGCCCTTTTATCCCATAATCGTAGTTAAAATTAACGCACGCTAAATTAATAGAAGTATATATATATATACACTAACCTAACGATTGTAGTAGTCTTGGTGCATTGGAGACCGATAACATAGTTATCGAAAGATATAATTTTAAAATTGAAGTATTTTTCGTGAAATTAAAATATCCGCGAGTATCGAAAATCCTTCGTTTTAGAATCGAACTTTAATCGACGTCTATTTACAAATAAAATATACCGTGGAATAACGACAACGACGATAATAACTTACGTACGGGGGGGAGGGGCGGTATTTGTCGAATGCAACGGATTTTTCTAAATCCCCAGAGCATGTAAATATTTTACGGCCGCGACAGTTCTTTTAATATTTATTAATAAACGTTTCGTGTAGTTTATTGTCGGTATTCGAAATTATTATTATTATTATTATTATCGCGAACGTTTTCGAAAACCGACGCTATTTCATTTACACGCTTTTTCCAAACAATTTAAATTATTAATCGTATTTTCGCGCGAAAATACGCGAAACTCGATGAAAATTCAGTTTACGGTTCGAACTATAAAAAAACAAATTCGTTTCAAT
This sequence comes from Geopemphigus sp. TES_GeoC_2020, assembly GCA_025469175.1. Lineage (NCBI taxonomy): Eukaryota > Metazoa > Arthropoda > Insecta > Hemiptera > Aphididae > Geopemphigus > Geopemphigus sp. TES_GeoC_2020. Next base: position 6,635 of record JAIPRN010000611.1, read on the forward strand.
TTTCAAACGCGTTTTCCGAACAATTTTAATTACGGCACACACCGATTATATTCATTTTCACGCGTCGACTTTATACGTATTTGTTCGTAACGTGTGTAGGTGTACATGACATCGTATTATACTAATAATCACGTACAGGGTGCGGTTTACAATGTTTTTCAAACCGCATTATATTATCTACAAACATTATGCCTTTTATGTGTACGTTCATAGTTTACGTAAATAGCCGACAAAGTTGCTACGATTAGAGCGAAAAACAAACAACACTGATCTACGCGGTTAGCCGTTAGTACGGTCGGCGAGTGCAATGACCCACAGATGCTATTACGACGTTGCACCTGGTGGTAGTATATTGTTACAATAATATTATATATTTATCCCAAAAGGGGTCGTTGTATACGTTGAGTTGACGGTAAATTTACGTTGTAATGAATAAATTTGAATATCCGTCGGCCATATGTTTCGCTTAATAGAAAAACACGCGAATTAAACCCGACGTAAATCGCCGATGCAAATTCTAGAGCAGCCGCGTATTATTCTGCTTGGAAAATTTGTTTTTCAGATTCCGTGAAAAACGCGTTGGTTTTACGACGGTGTTTTTCAATTTCATTTTTAATTTCGTCCACGGTAACTTTTTACTTGTTTTTTAAACGTAATTATTTAAAGTACACTCGTCTTCCTAATCTCTCATTTGCTGTGGGTTAGACAATCGAATTCTTTTATAAAGTTCTTAAAAATCATCTAAAAACTAAGTTATGTTAGTAACTAAACAATATTACGATATTAAATCGAAAATGTACGTTCGGCAACGATATTAATTTTAACCAACAACCTGATAAAGTTTAAAAAAAACTACTAAGTAGATAATAAAACAATTTACGGTATTTCGACCGACGATTTAAACAAACGAAACTTCCAGGAACATAAAAGTGAAACGAAAATTAGTAACTTTGCTAAAACACGAAATACATTTCGAAAATCGAGAATCGAACGTCCACCGGTATTCACCCGATTTAATTCTACATGATTTGTTATGTTTCCGAAATTAAAAAGGACACGTTTCGTAAACTATTAATGTCGCGTCGCTGGTCGTACAGTGTATTTTAATAACAAAAATCAGACCCCCCGGGAAGTTATTTCGAATACTAATCGGTCGATCCGGAACACAGTATTAGTACGGAGGGATCGTATTTTGATCGAAAAATAAATTATAATTTACTCGTTTGGTCATTTTCAATTTTTACGCGTGTAATCCGATTATCGGTTAGGACCAAATACGCCGTGTTCGTTTTTGTATATAAATATAAATATATATATATATGTTTAACGTCGATACGCGTATTTCGATTCAGGAACGAATAGTATTATTGTAAAAACGCACATTGATCCCTGGCGTAACATTGTATTGAATCGTCAAAGGAACGCGTCACAATAAAATGCGAATCCTACGTATGCAGGTTGCTCGAAAAGCGCGGGACATCGCGTTATTCACGGTCATCGATTAATCCGTTTTTTGCTCAACGCTATAATAGGACCGCGCAATACGCCCGTTTGACGGCTAGTTTAAATAATAATGTTTATTAATAACTACCGTCCCTTTGTTTAAAGCGTTTCGCGGTTGCGATCGGCTTCAATACTTCACGCTTGACGAACACCCTGTACATACACTGCAGGTATTCACGCTAAATTACTAATTTGAACGAAACACGCGCCGAGATACGAATAATATTAATAATAATGAACGTAATAACATACCCGTGAATAGGTCATTGGCGAACTCGTTTTACTTATACGACGCGTACACAGGGTGACATTTGTTCGTTACTAGCCAGTAATTGGCCGCTGCCGCGGCGGCGTCGTCGATTTGTTTAAGAAACATTCCGTAGTCCGTTTTCACAATTATACGCTCATTCCTTAGACACTAATCTCGAGGTGGTTCGATTTTCAATCTCATAGTCCATTTTACCGTGTGATAACAACTAAGAGATAGGGATTTAAAGAAAAAAAAATTTTTAATTATGAACGAATATAGAACGGAACGTGCGAAACCTTGCTGAGAAATTAAATATGAAAAAACGTATTCGTATTTATCGAAATATGGCTAACGACAAAAACAACACACTGTATATATATGCGTGTATTCCTCGTTTACGTATAAATAACAAATTGAATACCTCGAATTTCCCAATCGGCCAATGAACACGAAAAGACGGTAGAGAAAAACTAATCACAACATTACCCGATATGACACTATATATTTACATAATTATTATTAGTGTAAAACAGTGCCGATTATATACGTGTATAATATATTATTACATAATGATTAACTTGTTTTCGCTCAAAATGGTTTTTTCGAATAATGTTACGCTCGACGCGTCATCATTTTATACGTCACGCATTTTGGAATTGTGTATAAGTGGGGCGAGAAAAAATTCTATTCGGTTCACGTTAATCGAAAACAGCTTGAACTAGACCTACACTTCTTAACGTTTACGCGTCAAATAAATTGAAGTCGAATAAATAAAATTTCTCTTCGGTTTGTAACGTTTTAACAGGTCTACCATGGGGATCGCGGGGTGTACAAACACAGTCGAGGTAGTTGAAGACAGATCGATATGCGGGACGTATGAATGATACTCGAAGACGGCGTGACGTTTGATTGTGACGTAGTTTACGGTTTCCGCGAAAGGTCTTGTTGGCTAGTGATTAATATTAGGATTGGGCGAGTAAAGAATGAATAGCAACCGATTCTTGACCTAGTGATATTTACTGTTCCTATCAGCGATGGCCGTGATGCACTTTCTGGGGAGTTCCGTTAGTAAATATTTACATAATATGTTAATATTGTCGCTGCAGTGTAAACAATATTCAAAATGAATCGTATCGTGATGCGTAATTTTTAACGATGGTTTTCGACTTAAACGTCGGTAAAATTAACTTAAAAAAAAAAACCAAAACGACGACACAAAAACGTTAAAATTACACACGAAAACAAAAAAAAATCGAAATATTTCATAAAACGCGTCTCGTCGCGTATTAATAATAAAGAATTATGGTCGTAGGTGTTCAATTTAGACGACCCACAGCGGAGGGAAAAGACGTTATCGAACGATCTATTTAATTTAACACTTCGCCGGGCGTTTCGTTAAAACGATTCCCGTGACCACCGATTTATTGGTACATTATCCGGTATAATTTGGCCGGTGGATACGACATTATACACTTCCGCTTGAAAGCCTTTAAAAAATAGAATCTGAAAATATACGTAGGACAAGAATCATTAAAAAAACGTCAACTAACGTTGTTTTATGTGTTATTACGTTCCCAGAACCGTATTCTTATCAATTAAATAACAAACATTTAACGTATTGATGTCCCAGTTGCCCCGCGTTTTATGCGCGTTATCATAAACGTATTTTAACGACTGAGCAATATCCACACAATTATTGAATAGTTTAAAATATTTATTATAATACGGAGTTACGTTATACCCCGTTCCACGTGTATTATATATAGTTTGAAAAATATACCACTTTTTCCTAATTAATTCGGTTCTTAATTGCTATATTGATTTTCGCTCAATGTTTCGTTGTAGAAATGTGTTAAACGCGGTCAACGCAAAATACGGTAAATAGATATTGCGAATAAAATAAATAAATAAAAATGTAATTAATTAATATAAATTATACGAATAAAATATAATTCGTCTTTATCCTAAAATATATAGGAACGGACTATGGACGAAATTATAAAAAAATCAATAAATTATATTACGTCTCCTATGTTTCCTATGTAGCGGTAGTTGTGTGCTGAAGTCGATTATTATGCAATTCACAAAACGTGATTTTTTTTCATTATTATCAAATAAACGTTTCGACGTCAAAATCGTCAATCCGCAAATAAATTAATCTTTTAACGACATCAGCGAGAGATATTTTTACGACGAAACCTATTTTTTATAGATAGACATCGACACCCGTATTCTTGAAGAAGTCTTAGATGTGGTCGGTGCTTTTTACCTCAAGTGCTTCTTCCATTGTGAATGGATGATTTGAGATTATCTCGAAGTCGAAGTATTTCGAGCGATTATTAATACGACGTGTTTGATTGTAAGAGGTCCGTTTAACACAAAGGTTTTTCATACTTTTTCTTTAGGCATATTACGAGTGAGGTTTTTGGGTGTTCAATTTTCGCCGAGATCAATTGGCCGGTGAATACTATTTATCGATTATTTTATTTTAAATGTCTATTGGTTTATAAAAACCGCGATTGCGATTAACGACAGTATATAATCTTGCCACCAATCACGTTATATTTTGGGACACGCGAATAATTTACGTTATAAAAAAAAACGTTTTTTCGAAAAAATGTTCACGCGTTCTATTCAATACTTTTTCACGATTGCGATGTTTCAATCTTCGTCTCTTATTTGTTATAACCGTATGGACTATTAACTTTTAAACGGCAACCTATGACGTCAATTATGATTCGTTAAGGAATATATTTTCGTGGCGATTGACGCGCGTCGATTTTTTCAACATTTCCCGAATGATAAACGTTTAAGATTGAGACACGGTGACGTGGATAGGTACTTGTAGTAGGTACTCTCTCGGACGTTTTATCGTTTAAATGTTTAAGCGCGGTAGTTAAACGTTCCTTCTAATTGAAATAATTACAAGTTGCGACCATTAACTGAAAAAAATCTATCGTAAATACGTTTCGTTGTTGCGACGAAGGGTATTTACCGTTTACACCGGTCTACGCGAAAAGCGAATTTCCCTTCCCCCCCCCCGAGATTAAACGTTTAATAAATTCGCGGACGGAATATAGAAAAATGAAAAATCGTCCGTTTATTTCGGTCGTGTTGGACGGTACGGGAAAAAAAAGTCGTAGGTCGGCCGCCGTTCGGAAAGTGGTACGGAAAGGCGAACACGACGCGCGAACGATCCGACGTCGATCTCTCGGCGGACAATCGCCGGCCAGTTCGCGGCACTTTGCACGGCGTTCGCGTTTATTATTAACGCGCGCCGCGGACAATAATCGCGCACTCGCGAACCGTTTGTTGTTTGCTCGTTGTTATACGTGTTAACGCAGGTTGTCGGTCGGCTACATTATTATATCGTGCACGCGTGGGGGTGGTAGCAACGCGAAAACCGTAACCCCGGTCGGTATCACGGAACGCCGTGGAAAACCAAAACCGTAAAAGGGTCCGTGGTACGTTTCCGCAGCGCGCGTACTATAGTAAATGTGTTACGAACGGGGAAAACCGACGAAACGAAAGTGGAAACAACGATAAAAAAAAAAAAACACCGCGCCACGAAAAAACTTCGTCGTAACCACGGTTCCCGTGTAATTGATTTAAAAGTTAGGTTCGGCGAACTTTTTAAGCCTAACCCAACAGACGTCGCGGTGGGCTGCCTACGAATTCGTTACGACAGGTTTCGTCGATTCGTCGACATTAATTTAAACGATCGGCCAGTGGTCGCGGCGGACACGGGCGAATAATACGCGACGACGGACGGTTGGTTTTTTTCGTTTCGGTTTTTGTTCCGCCCGAACGATAACGATGTTACGCGTTACGGCGAAGCTCCCCGCAGAACGTTCGGCAGTTTGGTATCCGATACGAATTCGCCGACGAAATGACCGATACGAAAATAACGGCGACGCACAGTCGCCAGGACCGTCGGGTGCCCAGAGCGGGCCGATTAATTTACGTTCGTTACCGACGGTGTTTAACGAAGAAGAAACGTTCGAAAAATGCGAACGACAAACGGTTAACGTGAAACGAAATACTATCGAACCAGTCTACTATTCGTTCTGGGTCAATTCGTTTTGTGTTCCGTTTTTATAGTACCTTAAATCGTACGGCGAACGTCTAGTACCGACGGCGTCGTTAATAAACTTTTTCGTTCCGATATTTAGGCGGTCGTTCTCGTTAAACACGATTATTTCGTATCCTGAACCGTAAAAACGAATTGTTACCCGAAAAGCGCGTCTACAGTTCGTAACAAGTTAGCCCCTGTTCAACAGGCAACATTTCTCGTTCGAATAATTCACACGCCGGTCCAAAGGTCGTCTAATCTATTTTAAAAGAACCAATTATCTCGGCGTTCACAAAAACGTTCCGGTTACGTTTTCGAGAAAATATTCGAACGAGTTTTACTCGCGTATTTTAAAATACCCTCGCAACGTATTACTCACGAAACCGCTTAAATTTTAAAATTCCGTATAAAAGAAAAAAATTCGGTTAAATAAAAAAATAACGCTCCGATCCTATTCATTTGTACCTAGACACGTTCGGAACAACGAAAATACATCCTGTATACGCATATACATACACACAAACGCGCGGACCGGGTCAAGTATTTTTCCGATAACCCGATTGGTAATCGTACCACAGGCGTGAAAAAAAAACGGTCGAGCAAATGCTTATTATTAAACGCGTCGTGTTTATTATTACGTAATGCGTCTTGTTATTATAAATATTCGTTCATCGATCGTTTCGATTTATCGAGCGATCTCCTCGTTCGCCGATTTCGGGATATACATTTGTCGCCGCGCTATCAGCCAGACGCACTTAGGCGACGCAGCCTAAATGGATCCGAAGCTCGTTGACGGCACGGGCAACGACGGCGCTTTTTTTTAATTTTCGAAAATTAAACGTTTTCCCGTGTACGCGACGCGTCGATTTTTTTGAGAATCGACGAAAATCGATATTTCCCGATAAATATACGGGCGTGTATATATACATTTGTTCTCTCGACGCATCCATTCCGTCGCGAATTATCGGTTATTATTTTTAGAAAGGAAAAAAACAAAATAGTAATTCGATAACGACGTAACGATAAATGTATTAAAAAAAAAAAAAACAAACAAACACGACGATACGATTTTGGAGTAAAATATTTTCCGGCGGTCGATGGTACTCGTCGAACGAAATTGATCGTCGCGCAAATAGCGGGCGGCGGACGTTACCGTCGGCAACGCCGTGGACGCGGAGAATTCGATACTTTGGGAAATCAATCTTTCGTTTCGCCGCACTTGATCGATACCATTTATTTGCTCGCGACGGTAGCGCGGAGAGGAGAATATGCCGCCCCTGGTGCCCCTGCCGCGGGTCACGCCACTGGAGTAGGTGCACGCGTGGACCGGGTCAAGTGTACGGCGCCGTTCCGATAATCCGATTCAAAATTGTACGAAACGGTCGAATTCGCCGCGTCGCGTTCGTTATTATTATTATTATTATTATTATTTATTCGGTCGTCGTCGCCTATATAAATGTATCGATCGTTCCTGCCCCCGCCGTTCCCGTCGGTTTTTTCGCCGTTCGCGCTTCTCTCTCCGTGCCCGTTCGCCCGCCGCAGGTGCGCAATTTTTCGATCGTTCGCGGACACAACAACGCCACGTATATTTACGGTTCGCGTTCCATAATACGCGCGCGCGCGCGCGTTCAGTGGTTACGTTCGCCGACCGTTGGGTATACAAAATCGAAAAATCGATCGGACCCGACAGCCGCCACCGCCCACCCAGCCGTCCACGTCCAGGGGGAGGCGCCCCTTCCGGCCGGGCGCACGCGCGAAACACCGCCACGCACGCACGTCGCCGCCGCCGCCGCCAGTGCTCCCGCGGCCGCGTATCGGACGACGAATTTCGATTTTTATGCTACGCGTTCTATTGCGGCCGCCCTCTGCACGTTTCACGCCGCGCCACGCGTACGACGGTGGGCCGGGCGGGTGGCTGGACGGGCGGAAGCGACGAAACACGCACGCACACACGTACACACATAAGCGCGTGCGCGCGCCAATGTACGTAACCCTTCGGGGTGGTGGCGGTCGCCCCGTGTCCAGCTGCACACACACGCGCGCACAAAAACACACACACACATACACAGCGTGCACACGCGAGGGTGTTTTCCCTTCAGTACGTACTCTTCTCGTCGTCGTCGTCGTCGTCGCCGCCGCCGCCGCCGCCGCCGGCCGATCGCGTGTACGACCCAGCGCGGTAGCGCCATTGTCGGCGGTCGCGCGGCCGTGTGCTTTGGTGAGTTAGGCACGCGGGGGAGGGGTGGATGTTTCACCCCACCGACGACTCGGTTTTCCGTCGGTTCAATTACCCACCGAAACGGATCAATATTGTTCAACCTACGATATATATATATATATATGAATAAACGTGCGTGCGTGTATACACGTTATATACATATAAAATAGTCCACGCGCTATAATTCGGGCCCACGCCGCGCGGAGCTCTCCGGCAACGAGACGACGTATCGTGGCCGAGGGGGGAAAAAATGACGCGAAAAAAGTTCTCGAGGGGAAAATAAATAATAAAAGAAAAAACCCCGAAACGAAAAACCAACGAATTCGCGCGCGTTACTTTCGGCCCGGGCAAACGGTTTGGCGCGGACAAACGCGTGAACGCTCGATCCCGTATTCGCGTCGTTTTCCCGACCGCGCGGTTCGACAACGTCTTTACCGTTGTCATTGTTGCTCGTCGTACCCGCGCGGCGGACGCGGACGCCGTCCAGTCGCCGAACCACCCTCCCCGCCAACCACCGCCCGATCGGTCACCCAGACCGCCCCACCGGCACCCGAGACCGTGACGCCGCGTCGTCGCCGAGCCCGCGGCGACGGAATCGTTAATTATCGTCGTTATATCGGCGGATCCCGACGGAATCGTGTTTTCGAGCGCGGCGCGCTGGCGTATCGATCGCGCGCGTCTAACGAATTTCCCGCGATGGATTTCTAGTAGACGTCGCGGGTGGCGGTAGTATTAGTGGTCGGTAGTAGCGGCAGCGGCAGCACTAGTAGTAGTAGTAGTAGTAGTAGTAGTAGTAGTTTTAGTAATGCTAGTAGTAGTAAAAGTCGCGACGGTGCTAGTGTAGTGGTGCGGTACGTCGCCGCCACGTTTCGCGCGCAACCGCCGCCGCCGCCGCCGCCGCCGCCGCCGCCGCCGCCGCCGCCGTTACCGCCACCGACACTGACACCGCGACGATAGGGTGCGCGCACGCCGTCACCGACACCGCGGCCGCCACCGACGCCGGCGCGGGCGCGCATTTGACGCGCGCGTAAAACCGTACCGGACGCGTCGCGCGTAGGACGCGCCGCCGACCACAAGTGACACGGGACTATACCGCGGAATATTATATTACCGAGGGTACGTGTTCGTTCGCCTCCCGTGCGATAGCGATTTTCGAAAAGGGGCCCGGGACACACAAAATGCGAGAAACGTTCGCCGCGTCGTTCCATCGCCGGCACCGGCGTGCCGTCGAATAGGCTAGCGGACAGTGACACGCGTACCCATATCGCCCGGCGCCTGAATGGAAAACGTTCACAACATGGCGCCAGAGTCGCCGCTCAACGAAGTGGTGGTCGAGACAATCGATTCGCCGCAAGACGTGAGGGCGCACGTCGACGCCGGTCGGCAGTCCGCGTGCTCCGTCGCCGAACCGCCGCCGACACGCGAGCTGTGCATCACGCGAGTGCCGCGTTCGCAGCCCGCTAGCAGGATCGTTTGCCATGCACGTTGTTCGCGGCCCGTCCATCAAGACGACGACGAATCGGACGACGACTTGGACGACGACTTGGACGACGACGACGACGACGGTGCGGACGACGACTTGGACGACGACGAATTGGACGACGACCGACACCATCACCAACAACAACAACAACACCACCATCAACACAATCAACATCATCAACCACATCACAACCATCACCAAAATCAACATCACCCGCACCAGCAGCAGCAGCAGCACCTCCACCACCACCATAGCAACCAAAACACGGACCGCTCGCCGGTGGAGAGTAACGGAGGCGGTAGCCGTCGCGGCGTAGGCGGCACCGTCGTAGTCAGAGGCGGCTGTGGCGGTGGCGGTGCGGGCGTCATCGTCGAAGACGTCAAACCGCAGAGCGACAGCACCATCACGGTAATTGTACACCATCCGGATGACGACCGGGCCTCCCGGTCGTCCAGACACAACTCTCGGCATACGGTCAGCGTGGCCGGCATGATCGAAGCGCAGGACTACCGCGGTAATAACGGCGGTAACAACAACAACAACAACAACAACAACAGCGTGCTGCAACTACACCACCAACCTCAGCAACAGCAACAGCAGCAACAACCTGAACCAACTTACCAGACGTTAACCTCGGTCAACGGCAGGATGTCACCACCCGGTTACAGTCCGAATTCGTCCTACGCCACGCTCACGCCGCTACAACCGTTGCCACCTATATCGACCATGTCCGACAAGTTCGTGTACGGCCACTCCGGTAACGTGTCCGGTTCGTTCACGGTCATGCAGAACAACATCGGCGGCCTGGGCATGGTCGTCAACAGCCCGTACACGTACGACAAAATGGGCATGCACTCGCCTAATCACTATTCGCCGACGCACCTGCACCATATGCAACAGCAACAGGGCTCGCCGATATCGCCGCAGGGCGCGTCGTACAGCCAAAACGGTGCCGGCGGCGGTGGCGGCAATAGCGGTGGCGGCGGTAGTGGTGGTGGCGGTGGTGGTGGTGCCGGTGGTGCCGGTGGTGCCGGTGGTACCGGTGCCGGCAACGGAAACGGTGACTTGAACTCGCCACAGAAGAGCATGTCGTCGCCGAACAGCTGCTACGATTCGCCGTATACGCAAATGAGCGCGGCCGCCGGTGGCCGATCCGGTGCGGCCGTCGGCGTACACAGTCCCGATCTCAGTCAAAACTCGAGCTCGCTACACTCTCCGCCTATGTCCAACTTCGGCGGCACCACCACGCTGTCCAACGTCAACGGGCTGACCACGATCACGCCGCATCCGGGCCGCGGCGGCGGAGTCGTAGTGTCACCCCGGCACTCGCCGTCGTTGGTCATCCACCCGATCATTCAGCCCCAGGAGGTGGTGATCACCACGTCGTCGCCCTCGCCGCCCGACCACACGCAGAGGATGCACATGATGCATCAGCAACAGCAGCACCAACAACAGCAGCAACAGCAGCAGCAACAGCAGCAGCAGCAGCAGCAACAGCAGCAACAACAGTCGGCTCTGATCAAATCGCAGACCACCACGGTGCTGGTACAAAACACGTCGTCGGGGACCGGGTCGAACGGCAGCGGTTCTGACATGGAGGAGATCAACACCAAGGAATTGGCGCAGCGGATCAGCGCGGAACTGAAACGGTACAGCATACCGCAAGCGATATTCGCGCAACGGGTGTTGTGCCGGTCGCAGGGCACGCTGTCCGACCTGCTCCGGAATCCAAAACCATGGTCCAAACTGAAATCGGGCCGGGAAACATTCCGCAGGATGTGGAAATGGCTCCAGGAGCCCGAGTTCCAGAGGATGTCTGCTCTCCGATTAGCAGGTACGAGGCAACGTTACGTAACGATATTATCCGTCGTTCACGATTAGGTAGTGCATGACGGCGACGACGACGTTACCGTCTTCAGGCACGTCGCAGCCACCGTGGCCGTGGCTGCCGTGGTCGTTGTCGTCATTGTCATCGTCGCCGACGCCGCCGCCGTCAGTCACCGCCACCACGCACACAACACGTGGTTATCGATTTGTCATTTGTTCTTGTATACCGTCACTTCGTGCGCGCGCATGTACGTTCCTCGGCCTTGAATCCCTTCAGCGACGGCGACGTGTTTGCGTGCGTGTGTGTGTGTGCGCGCTTAACTATGTATGCCTCCATCCCCTTCCTTCCAACGTACGCTTTTTCGACGCTTTTTCTGTTTACGCGTGTATGTTACCCCGTCATCGACGAACGCGACTCGTCGTAATCGTTCCCCGGGCGTCGGTAACCATGCTCGATTGTTGTTTCGAGACAATCCCGTAATAATTGCCCGGGATGGCCGTCCCGTTAACCGAACCCCGGGGGCCAACGGTGGTCATATTTTCGGGACTACCGACCACGTGCTATCGTGTCGACGACGACGACGGTTACCGGTTCTGAGCCAAAATCGAAAACGTCGTTTTGTCCGACGCTATAAACGACGTGCATTACGGAAACGCGAACAATATCCGAGGCCCGACGTTGTCGCGTATTCTCGAACGTTTCATTTTCCAACCGCCGACGGGTCGGTTACGTTTCGCTGCTTCCCGCGGACTCGTCTCTTGGCCACCGGACTTTTTCCGTCGTGATTAGTGGTGACGGCCAGGCCGTGAAACCGAATCGAACTATTTCGGGTTTAAACGCCAATACGGATTTTTAACTATTTTTTGGGAATTCGAAAATCGAATTTTTCCCCTCCGCCTTTCGGACGTCGACATTTATACGTAATGGTGATTGTCCATTTAAATTTTCTACGATTTTGGTTAGTTAAAGATCGTCCACATGGCATGCACAGTCGGTTCCCGGCCCGAGTTATTACCGATGTCCGCGTGACAATTTGTACGAAACGACCAAACGGGCGCGTCAGCGAATACACGTAATTCGAATCCATGCGCGACGCGATCATATATCCCGGTGGCCAAATAATAACGGGATGAAGTAATTCGTACGGCGATCGTGACAGACAACTTGTCCGTCGGCCGTTGTCGATAACAACAATATAATAATATTCCTAGTCGTTTTGCCCGAGAGTACGATCGTCGTTGACAGTAACATACGTGCGCGTATAGAATTTCGCGAACGCTACCGCTTTGCACGCTCTACGCGTAACATTTTTTTTTTACGTTGCCCTCGTTGTTATTGACGCGCTTTGGTTTCCCGCGAACGCGACGTCTCCCGGACGGTCAGGGTCTTCGAGCCGATGCCCGAATTCTAATCGAACGGTTTCCGCACGATAGGAACACTGCCCGACGAAATCGTTTACTCGGTGCCGGATGATGTCGAGAAATAACCGCCGAAAAAATCGTTTCGAAACGCGCCGGTGCTTGCACGCCCGCGGAAACGTGCCCGAGTAAACATTTCGTACCCAATTACGTTGACGATTAGACATTTTTGAAATTTCGGTGTTCGACGAATGGTTTGTTCCGCCGTTATTGCGATTATCGGTGTTATAGAAATAATTTTCGCGACCTATCCACAGTCCAAGTCTATTCCGTGGCGACACTCGCCCGGTTTTAATTCTCTTCTTCGTAGTTTCCCGTAATTTCATCGACGCCATTATATACGATTTGTTCGTGTCTCCACCTCGAAATCAATTTACGTAATGCGTTTTTTAATAGTATACAGTGTTAGAAGCGCAGTATTGTATAGAATACACTTGAAATATGACGATAATACGTATTGGAAGAGAGAGAAATATTTTTTTAACGTTACTCAATTTTCGACTTCGGAATAGGAGAATGGTAACGGGTTGATTTAAAAAAGACAATAATAATAAAATTAAATAAATTATATAAAATGAAATAAATAAATAAATTTCGAATCGTCTCTTATATGGACTATTGTAACGATAACGAGGACGACTATAACGGTGTACTTATATTCATATTATCGATCGATTCGTATAAAATGTGATCGGAAAAACGACGATTTTCGTCGATATTTTTTCCCCGGAATTCGCACGTTCGACGACGAAATACGAAACGGCGTGCCCGGACACGAAAATGCGCGTTTAATCGCCTAAATCCGAATGGAAGTATTCGAACGTTTCGCAAGACGGCAAGCTCTCGAGCGGTTGGTCGAAATATTTTAGTCCGTGCCCGCGACTGCGCGTAACAGGAGGAGCTTAGATGGCGGGTTAGACGGGAGGGACTGATAGAGGAGCTAAGTATCCACGATTACGGGGAAAGTTTATAAACAGCGCGCGCGTATTGTTATGAATACGCGGAAAGTATTACCGAGACCGCGGAGTATATAATATACGACGCCCCGAAAATCGGACGAAAGGGCCGCAAATCCCCGACCCGAATAAGTACGCCGTTGGGCGACACTCACACGTACGTAGACGAACGTATAAAACGCTCGAAGTCGCCCGAACACGTCGCACGATTCGCAATTACGGTGCGTGGCGACCGTACGCGTATTCGTTTCCCTCGGCGCGTTTATGACGTGCCGCCGATCGACCGTAGGCGCGTCGTTGTTTTCGCACAGTAATTCGCCGAAACGACGAATTTATTATGCCCGTAACCGGTACGCGTCCCGTTTCGATTGCACGTTCGCGTTGGGACAATCCGCGGGTACATCACCGTGAACCCAGAAAGTGTACGAAAATAAAGAAAAATTCGCGAGGCGCGCGGGCACGTTTGTTCCATTCGGTTGAAACCACGGAATTGTCGGCGAGTGTTTTTTAGTTTCCGACGGGTTATTCCGTTCCGAACACCGGCTCGGTGTTTTTCGAACACGCTATTTCTATTGTTGTCGTACCGCCCGTACGGAGTAGCCCGCATTTTCACGTTTCGGACCAGACGTTCGGGTACCTATAGGCATACGGAAATAACGAAACCGTCCGGAAACCCTACGTAACAATAATAATACGTACTACCCGTTCTAGTAGCGACGTTGTGTTTTCGCCGTCCATCGGCCGTGCGTGTGTAAACCCGAACGCGAGTGTCGTCGTAAATGTTCGGTCCGCGACCGGGCGCTATACGATTTTCGAACTCCGCGCGCTTAAAAAACCCGAAAACGCTTCAACGAGTTCGCGTCGAAACAATCGTTATTCGTTACCCGTTGAAATAAACGCGACGTGGCGACGATCAATTTACGAGTTCGCCGACGTAACAGTACAGTGTGAACAGCGCAAACACTCGGTGTAACTTACACGCGCGTCAACAAAACACCGGAACTCGCACGACTCTCTAAATAGGTAACGCTTCCCTTCGGCCGGACGGATGTACACAACCGTGCGCGACGCGATACGCCGTACCTACACTTGTACCAGGGGGTCGTATGGCGATATCGACGCGCGCGAAACTAGAGCGAGTATTTCGCAATAATACGATATCGTCGGAGACGGGCGCTTTGACGAAATAAATCGAAATCGAATTGAACGGTACGGTTAACGGCAACGAGCGCCAACTAGTTGAGTTTAAAGTCAAAGCGGAGAAAACGTTGACACGGATAAAGAGGAAAAGTGAGCGTTTAACGACCGGCGGTACGAACGACATGGGCGTAGGTTCGGTTAATAATTGACGAAATGTTTGACGAACATCGAAACGTCGGGCGAGTTGCCGTCGAAACCTTTTCGTTTATTCGATTCACCGTGACGGTAAAACTTAGCCTCGGAATCGGGAACGTTTTTAAAACGTTAAAAGTATTTTCGAAACGACCGAAATACTATATATACGAATATGTGTACGTATGATTTCGAGCGCTAAACGTTCGTCTACCCGACATTTAGGGGGACATTATTTATGCCCAAGTTGACATTGCGGTTATACTTCGGATATTTTCGGCCGGTTCTCGTGAAACACACACCGTTTGCCCAACAATATAGTTTATATATTGCGCGCGTCCGGACGATTCGGTGTGTGTGTGTGTGTGGAGCGTACGTCGTTCCGACAATAATCGCGTGGTTTCGTTTTACGGAAGAAAAACCAGGGGCTTTTTATATATATAAACCATTAGCGAATTAACGCACGGACGTACGCGGCAAATATGATTTCGCGACATTTCGTTACGCTCTATCGGCCGTAACGTTGTAAATATATAATATAATTTCCTTATAGAATTAATCCGTCCCCCGTACTCATATATACATATGCGTATGGAACGTCAAATAATATACCATTCTATCGAAGACCGTGCGCACTTTGTGTGGTTTAACGTGTTTCACGACGTTCGTTACGAAAAAACTTCGTATCGCGATATTAGACGACGAAATCTCAAATTCGATTTTGGTCACGTGTTAGGTGTGTGTGTGTGTGTGTGTGTTCGCGCGATCCAATTGCTCGGCGCAAGTTCTCGAACACGTACGCGAGTGTCACTCGGTTGCGAATGTGCGCGATGGGCTAATCAGTGTGCCGTGCTTGGCCCCATTCCCAACAACGGGTAACACGCGGCGAATCGACGATGTTTCGTCGTAGGTTCCGTCGTTTCCAAAGATGCCGAAACAATATCGCATAATCGACGTTCACGACTCGTTCCTACAGTTCCGGTAAACTGTTGACGAGCGCTTTTCGATAATTTACGAATATTCGGATCCAGTTAGCGCCGTTTCCGTTCGGAATTACATTGTTTCTTCCGGATCGATGCGAATTTGAACGCGACAACGTTTTGTCGTTCCTCAATTCGGCCGTCTACGATTTCAAAATTACGACAAAACGATAATGTCAATTGGCCGGGTAAAGATTCGAACTTTTGTTCAAACATATTATAAACGCGCATTCACAAAAAGGTCGTCGCTCGAGTGGTATACGCCACCTTCGTCTCTAATTATCCTCCTTCCCCGTTCTTGAGCACACCACTGAATCGCTGACACACGCCAAAATCTTCGATAAATGTCGCCAATGACGATATTTAATCACGAATTTATTTATTCACACGCGTTGCAATGGAAAAAATTTTTTTTTTGTTTTTGAAAACGTGGAAAATCGATACATTTGAAAAACTACAGTTTTCGCGCGCGAGTATTTTGAAAACGTTATTATTCGTCTCGTTATAGTTGTAGAAATAAACGTTTCCTTACATCAATTCGTATGTTTGTCGTTGATCGTATATCCGGACTCGACCTAATAAATTCCATAATTTCCGTAGTCGTGGAAAGTTATTTACAACAGTGGCAGGAAATCGTACGGAAAAAACGATTTACTAAAATTTGAAACGGTTTCGTCCGCGAATAGGTTTGAATTGGAAACGAAATATTTTTCGTTTACGCGTAAAACAAAAAAACGTTTTTCTTCTCCGACGATAACTGCGCGACGTCGTAGTAGCACGCCGATCGCACAGAAACGCGCGTAATTATTAGTCGTTCGCATGCCTGTAAAATAATTGACCGGGTAATACACCCGGTCAGCTAGACGCTTGTGTATATGTGTATAACTATTGTTCGTTTGTTATTTATTTGTACCCTAACGGCGTATTGTTAATTGATTATGAATTCGCTCGGATCATGGAGATTTATACATGGTCCGCGATCCGACGATTAACATTTTCATAATGTCCGTTATTGATATTACTACTACGTATATGGCTGTTGTAGCGCCTTTTGTTTTTGTCCTTAGACGTTTGATTTCGGTCGCGGTTTTACCATTGAACGATTATACGTTTTGCGGCATAAACGCGAATTACGGTATAGACAAACGACAATAGGGTGTCTCTAGTTCGGTCTTTGACGAAACGGCGAACGAGTCGCGTAAAAAATGTAAATCGTTTCGGATCGAAATTACGACACCGGACGTCTCTCGATCGCATCCCCCAGCTTATCGTCGTGTGAAAAAATATCGGTAACACCGGCCACTTATGTTTTTCGTACTTTCGTGCACGCGTACCGATAATCGATCATTTTTCCCGTGTCGAAAGCAACGCGTACTGCACCCGTATTTTCTTCGGCGTCACTGCGCGAAAGCTTTTTTCGAGAGAAAAATTTCGGATCGTAAACGAAACCCGATATTCGATTATAAATATTCGGCCGCGAGATTTCGACAAAAACAATAATAGTCGATCGATTTACGCTCTAATAGTGCACGGTTCCTTATACATTTTTAACACTTTTATAAACACTCTTCCGACCTTATTCGTGCGGGCACGCTTTGTTTTTTTACTTTTTGTGCGCTTCGTGTTTCGTATATACGTATTTCTTTGTTTACGAACATATTACTGACCGCGTGTTGCGTTTTGATAACTTTTATTCCTTTTGCGATTCGCTTTGAAACAACAATACCTTTATTACGTTCACGTTGTACACGTAGGTTTTTCGTTTACTGAACCTTATTCGCACTATCGCTTCGCTCATATATGTTTACTCATATTCGTTACGTACTCTAATATTATCATTATTGTAATTTGTTAAAATGAAAAGAAAATAGCTTATAGTTTTAACTTTCAGATGATGCTTCTTCCAACCTCGGTCAAGACCTAGAAGGTAAGTTTTCGTTTTCGTTATTTATTAACCCGTAGTAGTCGTACGCTGATATCGAATCATTCGTTATTTACGCGTACACCCTCGTTAGCGTTAAGTCGTCGGATCGTCCGCTCGTTCCGGTAACACGAATCCCACTAACGCGTGCTAACGACAACCGTCGAAACAGTGGAGCGACACGTCTCGCACGCAAGAACCCAACCCGGCCGAAAGAATATATTGTCTTGCCGGACCAAAAGTAATCCGTTAGCGACCCAAAACCTTGTGTAAATCACGGAACCTAATCCGAGACAGTGTCTTTCGATTCCGTAATAAACCGAAATCCCTATTGAAAAGTTAATTTTTTTTCTCGAACGGAATGTTGATTGTGCGACGTTTTCCTCCGGTCGCCATTGTCCTACTCGTTTTCATTGTTACCGTGAACATATTCTGTTTACATAAGACAGTTTCCACGGAATACGTTACTATATAATATCGTGTTGGAAATTAAAAAGTAGTTTTGGAAATATGGCCGTCAACTTCCGACGTATTAATAAGAGAATTTTAGTTATAAATTCTGATTTCCGGCGAAAAACACGTATTTCCTTTAAAAGTATACGCTTATCGATCGCTTAATTCGTACATACAAAAGCACCGTTTATTGTCGTTGTTCGTCCAATTTAAGCTCGAATTAAACGAATAGAAGTCAAACACACTGTGACAGAACCTCTCCAATAACTCACCTTGAATTTTTATATCACGTTATGTTGACGTAAAACATACCTGATATCTTTGGTATAACTCGCTACGACAACGAGTACCTATAACGGGAACTAAATTTTTTTCCGATTATCGATCATTTTATAAAATGTACGCGTTAACGGAATACCTTTAAATTTGTTTTTTTTTTTTTTTAATTACAATTTTAACTATATTATATTAATTTGGTCAGTTGGAAAACTTAAAATGTTGTTTTTCGTTTTTGCTAAAAAGAAAAGAGGGAGCTTGCGGCTAATTTCCGTTTTTTTCTTCGTCCACGCAAACACGCCGATATCGTACGCATCGCTCTTACAAAGTTCGATATCATTGTAGCGTACACGCGTGAATAATAATAACACCACGCGGCGATAATATCTCGGAGAATACATAAAATCGGAACTTATTAAAATAACGACGGTCGACGGTCATTTTGACCTGATCTATATATTACGTGAAGTTTATTCTAATTCGTTTCGAATGTCCACCGCGTTCTCAAATAACCGAAGCGTTATAATCGCGTACGCGAATTATAATATTCGTTAGAGGCGCGCTTTACGTGTGCCCGATTTACGGAAACTGAACGCATTCCGTTTAAAAACGATAAACGTCGCTAATGAACGCGTAGTTCGAATTCGCCGTACGAGTAAAACGAATCGTTTCGTCGGATTTCGTTCGATTCGAAAAGACGACGAAAAATTCGTAGTTTTCCGTCCGCCATAGTTAACCTAGTTTATAAACGGATAATAAACGGGCGCTGTGTTCCTTTTCTACGATTTGTCGGCAATTTACGCCGTGGCCGTCTGCTGTCGTCGTTCCACTGTAGAACAGAGAAGGTACGGAAAAATGGCGATCGTATATTGTACACACGAAATGCGCACGGCGAGGAGAAAAACGAACGAGGGACAGCGGACTGGGGCGCGTCTATGTACAATATTATTATCAAAGTGCCCGTTGGCAACACCACAAACGCTCGAACATCAAGAGCGTAGTCGCACCCCCTCGGTGTGTCGTGGCAAGGGATTGTTAAAAAAAAATGACGTCATCGGCTTTTTAGAAGGGAGCGCAAAGTATATGTACTGCACGATGACACCAAAAACGGCCGAACGTGTATTATAATATAGGGGAATAATATATTAAAATATATATATATATACGTATACAAAAGGGACGCAAAGCCGTCGAAAGGTTTTTCCGTCTGTTTTAAAATCCAAATAACATTAAAACTTGGAGATTTTTAAAGATAATTTTTAAATTTAAAAACAACGAAGAAAACGGAAAGTTTATCAATTTATTTTTCATTACCTATCAACAAGAGAAAGTTTTTTTTTAATGTAAACACAAAAGCACGACGCGGTTCCGAGTATTTGTAAAACGCCGCGGTCGAAAAATACTTCAAACGGAACAGTCCGCGACAGAGATTCGCGTTATTGGCTTAATTTTAGTACTTTTCTATACATTCTCTGCCGGTGTTTTCCGTCTCTTGTTATAACTCGCTTATATTTACATAAATTAATTTTAATCGCGCGCTGTATATTTTACATAATTCCCCAACGCGTTCGTTCATAAAATTATTTCGCGTATTCGAACAAATAATAACACGTAAAATGTATCGAAACGCACCGCGACAATACACAAATGTGTGTGTGTGTGTGTGTGTGTGTGTGTGTGTGTGTGTGTGTGTGTGTGTGTGTGTGTGTGAGTAACACGCACTTAGTAAAACCGTTCTTTTCGCGTAACGGATGGGTTTTCGTCGGTATCGTGTAATTTGGGGACACCCGTTTTACGAAAATAAGCGATTGGTCCGGATAAACTATGTACATTTGGAACCTATCGCGTCCGCGTTTACGATCGATTATTCGAATTTCGTCGACCGGAGTCGCCGTACACGCAGCACGTGGCCAATGATTTTCGAGTCCGTTTTACGATACGATTTCGTCGGACGTACATTAATGGAAAGCGCGCGTCCGTTCGTGTTCGCAATACTGTAAATGCGAAACGTCCCCGAACACACAACGCCGTCGTCGTCGTCGTTGTCGATCAAATCGCGACCGCGCCCACACGTACGTAATTCGCGCCTAATGACGTTTCACGCGCTGTCGTTACGCGCCTTCGACGATGTACACGTTTTTTAATGACGGCCGGAACGTAACGAACGAGCGTTCCAATTACGGGGTACGGTAATAATAATTCCTAGAATTAACACGCGCGTCGTCTGTAAGACTTTCGAGAGTTTTCGTTTTCGACGAAACGAATACTCATTGTAACAACGCGTTGTTCGATACAGCTTGGGGGACACCGCAACTGACGGAGACAACCTCTCGTTCCGTATGATTATTATCGATTTGAACGGAATGAAGTGGTTCTCGACGTCAGTTCGCCTTTTAACGAACGACAGTTACCATGCCACGCGGAATTGACGGACATTTTCGCGTTCCGTTTAATTACGACGGATCGCGCGTACCATTTCGCTTCAATCGCCATTTCGCCCCTAGGGGAAATGGGGGGGGGTGAAAATACGACGCTCGTATTCGTCTCGTCCCGTATACTTAATACCACGTGTACCGAACGATTCAAAACGTCGTAGCGCGCCTAGCGCTTACACATCGTGAACGTATATATCCGTGTTTAGGCGAAAACACTCGGAACGGTCGTTCGCCAATAATTGTTTGCGCTTAATTTTTTACGAATCGTTCGACGATAAAGATATTTTTCCGGAAACGGGCCCGGCGACGATACTTCGATTGGCCACGACGTATTTATGATCCGAACTCCAGAGAGTCCCGCGTTACGATAGAACCGTATAGGTCGCGTCCCCGTGATTGGCTAATCTAAACACTGTCCGAGAGTTTTGGCAAACGCTCACATTTCGGACTTTGGCCGATCGACAAACAACACGGGCCAAACGAGTAATTCGCGCGTAATCCGATAAGTGAAATCACGCGAAAAAGTAAAGCGATTTCCCGAGTTATTACGCTGAAATCGCAATAAAATTTGGACTCGCAAAATCGCGTACAACACCGATGTCTATTGACGTTCGACGTTCGCGGTTGAACATAACCGGAGCAAAACGCGCGTCATTGTAAAACCGAACGTGTCTTCGCTTCGCTTAGAATCGAATATATATATATATATAATGATCCAATGTCAATGTGCGCCGGATTAAACGAAAAACCGAGAAAACCGTTTGGCCGGGACGAGTGCCCCACTTCCTTCCCACATCTGTCCGTGGAACGGGACAGGTTTTGTTGGACGGACACTTGTTATAACTATTTTCACGTTCGACCGGGGAAAAAACCGCGCGGCCGTGATAACGCGTCGTGTACACCGACTTTAGCAATACGTATGACGGCGCCACTAAATATAGCGCGATACGGTACTCGACGAAACTCGTAAAGGTCACAGACGATTCCGCGTGAATATATTATAAATAATATTGTAATACGGGTCCGGATAAAACAAAAACAAAACAAAAAAACACGCCAAACAACAAAAACCCTCTTGTTATAACGCGAAAATACTCGGAAACGCCGTGCCGTAAACAGGCCGCCACCGTATATACTCCGGCGACGACGCGCGTCGGAATATATTTTAAATTATGCGCGTTTATTCTCCGCGTACATATTATGCGTACGTCAATTTCGTTTTTGTCGCGCCCGTTATACGTATTACGCGTACGGTCAGATTCCGAGTATATTTTAACTTTACGCCGCGTATTTATTTCGTTATATGTCGTTTTTTCGATACCTTCTACATTACGGGAGGCCGCTATCAGTGAATGGTTTCCGAACGAAGTCCGTTCCGCCAAATAGACGAATTTTGTTCGTTTCCGTTCCGTATTCTCCGTACTTGTTTACAAGTCGTCCCGTAATCATTCGCGGCGAAATAGTCCTAAACACGAGGCCGACCATTACGATACGGCTTGACATACGACGTCCTAATGATTTCGACCGTTTACGAAACCGTGTTTGACTGTAAAACCGTTACTCGTCTTAGGCCGTTCGATCGTAAATTCGAAACGCGGAAAAAACATATCGCGACCGACGGGTTTTAGAATGTTTCGAACGTCGTTCGACTATTTATATTATACGTCAGATTTTGTACGGAAATTCGCGGCGATTGTAACGTTACAAACGTTATTAATTAAAGTTAAAAACAAAACCGGAAATTGCGGAAAGTCGACCCGAAATTATACGAATTATTTGTGCGCTCGGATTATTCGTTTCGTAATCGTCGGCTAAAATAAATAACGCGATAATTTCGTTTCGCGTTTCATTTCGTAACAATTGGACGTACCGTCACAATTTCGGTGGCTTTTTTGTACGATAGGCTTTTTTACGTTCGAGAGAACTACGGAAAAAGTCGAAAAGAGCGCGGTTTCTAATGGTCTTATGTTTTCCAAACGTTTCCCGTTCCGACTCGAGCGAAACGCGTTCGCGCGTTTTTAACCGATTTTAGTTCTAAATATTTCGTTCGCGGACACGTGGCGGCTGCCCATTAAACGTATATCCGGCATACCGCAACGCCAAAAGTCTAGACCGAAGCGAACAATTCATTCGTCTGAACGTCGTACTAGCGTTAATATACAAATGTGTTTTCCGTATCAATAGCGACCATTTACGGTCCGAAAAATATATTTCGAGTGAACGAGAAAACTAAATGACGTACTCATAAAAACAATAATATCGGTAAAAGAAACTCGGTATACACGCTGGCACGAATTTCCCCTTTCGATATGCTCGCGTTGCTGGCTCGGTGGGGCTTCTCGTACGACTGTATTCATATATATATATATATATATATATATTATATACACATCTCGTGTACCCGTAGGACAGATACTTAATTCGGGTCGAACATCAGTACGGCGGATACTAACCTCCCCCCCGCCAGTTACCATTCGTTGTTAGAATCGTAACAAACGAACCGTTTATCGATCGTACGTTACAGTATTTTAACGCATAGCGCAAGTAAATACGGCCCCGTACTTCGTAATAAAATATCACAATACCGAGTTACCGATTTCTTCCCGACATATTTTCGGAGTGTTTTGTATATTTCATCGACGTTTCGCCGATCGAAATTAATAAACGGGTATTTTCATCCGAACCAAATGAGATTCAATTACTACGACACCGTCCGTTATGATGGAGACGGCTAAATCGCGCAGTACCAGCGCCGCCGATCTCGAACTCTCAAAATGTTTCCGTTTCGCGCCGTAAATTGTACCGCGAAATTTTCCTGTAAGTGGATGGGTGCGATCGTTACGGTAAAAACAATTTGGTGATTCCGCAATGATGGTGCCGAGGTAACGCATCTTACGTAGAAGGCTCTTCGTATTGTTAAATATTAATCGTCCTAATTGAAATTTAATTTTAACTACATTTTTTTAACAACTTTTTAAAATACTTAAATTATTACGTTACGTAATATAAATATATATATTTTTATACGCGTATCCATTCTCAACTTCGTACGTGGAAAATAATTCGATTAAGCATCTTACGCGCTATATTGGTCACACGTTGTGGAACACGTTTTAAACAATATTTTTTGATATTTCGTTTTCTAAATCAGATACGCCGTCATTTTTTTATTGTAACGTTGTTTTTAGTTTTATTGTATAAAGGAAAATATATTCTATTGAGAATTCCCGTCATCTAACAAAAATCACGGTATATTATGCATTATGCGAACCCAAAACCCGACGGCAAATATAAATCCCTTTTATAAACGCACAATTTCTAGTGTCCCGTGGTAAACTTTCGTTGCTCTTGGCCGAAATCACGTTTGGTAAATATTTTTTTGGCAGTTTATTTTTTCGAAACTACATTATTTATTTAATATACGGCGGTCTGTATTCGGATTTTCGACGAAAATGCGAGAAAACAAATTAGAAATAATATTAATCCAACCACGGTATTCGGCGATTTCGGACATTAGTCGCGTAACAATTCCAACACGTTCCCGCGAAGTACATTCCGTTATTATACTACCGGAAGCTTGAGAGTAACGTTGTTCTACTCGTTCGATTCCCTAATATCATCAATTCGAAAGTCGACGTAATATTCGTAACATTGAAAATAATTAAAACGGTTTCGGTAAATCGACGGAATCGAGAAACATTCACGCGCAGTTAACGTAATAATTTTAGGTGACACTGCGAATCAATCAAAACGTCGTTGTGAAACGCGAATGTGACGTGGCCCCACAATTCGAGGTGGGGTTGGGGGGGATTCCTCTAACGAGTCGGAGCTCTTAATTCGGGTAGTACTCGGGGGTAGATGGGTGTCCAATATCGCAACGACGGTGTAACGTAATAGCGTTTTCGCGTGTTCCAACAACGGGCCGTCACGTTCGAGTCGTCCACGAAGAGACCTAACCGGGGCCAAAGACGGTAATTTTCGGGTTTTTCTTCGCGGACGCCCGACCGGATAAGAAAATCACGGACGATTACCGCCGAGTGTCCATCTGCGGCCGTACGTAACGTAATTAGGGAGAGTGGATACGAATATGCGGAGTTCAAATGAGATAAGCGCCGAACGTGCGTGACCAGAGCGAACGCGAATGTATAAAAAACCCGTTTACTTTAACGCGTACGGCGCCCGAGAGTTTTGGGTTGTACGACGCGCGTTATCGGTGGCGTCGATCGGTTAAGCGCCGAACGCGACGTGAACTTCGAAGCGCGGAAGGTATCGCGAATACGCGCGACGATATATATTACGCGTTTCGACGAATTCCCGGCGTGCTCCGGTCGTGGTTGGACGACTTAGATGGGACGCTTCGTTTTCAAACGCCTTCTTCGCCGCCGCTACGGCAAACCCACCAAATGCCCACATAATACGTACGCGTCGTACTGGAAGTCCCTATCATTTATGGTTATCTTCTCCTTTTACACGTCCATGTGTGCACTCGGTGTCGGTCACCCTCGTCGTCCTACTCGACTTCCACACTTCGTCGCGTTTTCGCTGTCTTCACCAACCACCACTATATCACCCCTCATGCCCCACCACTGTTTTAGACCTCTTCTCCCCCTTCACAAATCCACCGTCGTTTCGGTCTTTTCACCCCTTGAAACGCACGCCTTAATCGTCTCAATCTATTCTGACGTAATATATATATATATATATATATGACTACCGTAGCCGTTCCTAATACTTCACATATTCACTCAGCTACTCGTTCCGATATTCTCGTAATTGAAATCGTGGGAAAGTTTCCCGAGGAATCTCGAGACCTGAGACACGGTGAAGTATGGAAGTACCGTTGTGTACGTTGAAAATTTACCCTTTTGGAGACGTTTTATCGGAAATGTTTAAGTCCGGCAATTAGATATCCCTTCTAATCGAAGTACGGCTTATAATCGAAATCTAATGTCCGTCGAATATAAATTTATGATCATAATCAAGGGGCTGGACGTTAACGAATAAAACGTTAATTTAACGTGGGTAAAATTTAACAATTTTAAATTGAAATCAATTTCAAAATCAACTTTAACTATTGAAGCTAAAAAGGAAATTGCGAGCATCCCTCGAATTAGTTATTAATTTATATTGTTTCCGTATTACCTGAATTTGACGATTTCGACAAAGATTAGTCGACTTGCCTACCTTTGGAAAACCATATGGTGGTTCAACCAATCGGTACGAGAGTTCGTCTAGATGTTCGGTCGGCATGTTCCCGGACATAGACGTTTTGAATAAAATCCGTCCAATAAAGGGGAAATCACGAATCCGAAAGAATATTTTGCACACGACAAGTTATACGTTCTTTGTATAGTACGTGCATTTTTCAAATTGTGTTTTGTACCTGTACCGCTATTAGCTGATCAATGATAATGAGCGAAACGCCGAAGATCACTCATGTTAATTATCGTAATTCGCGTTTCCCAATGAGTTCTATCGATAACTTAAATACCGCCGCTTTTCTACGAGCAAATATATTGGTTTTTTTTTAATCACGAACCGCGATGCGGTTTTTCAAAATAATTTCTTATAAAGCCCAACAACGTTGGGTTATGACAGCTAGTAATATGTATTCCCGGTATTACGACAAGGTTTATGATTGATTTTGGCTGCCGCGAAGTCAACACTCCCTATCGCTCCTTTTCCCAACACACACACACACTCACACACAAGTACGTTTCATACTCGACGCGTTTATGCCGTTGACACGATGAAATTAACGTGTCCTTATAAAAATATGAATAAAATAATTTTTTAATCTTTTACGAGGAATTATTTATACCGTAAAACATGAAATAAAGATCGAATTCGCGTAAAACGTTTTACGAATATTCCATTTTCAGTCTTCGCCGTAGTTTGTATGAAAAAATATAAATTTCGAAGTGTCCGCCTTCTCCTCGATAATTTCATTTGCGACGAAAAACAGCCGTGACAGCCGTTAAATTGACGGTATAATGACGCCGTTCGTTTCAATAAAACACTTTATGCCATTTCACGTGCGTACGCTTTTCGATACGCGTAGAGTCGTTGTCGGTCGACTGAATTGCACCCATAAATATCGCCGTAGGCGATGTTTGACACAAAATTCGCCCTATCGAAAATCCGTT
Source organism: Geopemphigus sp. TES_GeoC_2020 (assembly GCA_025469175.1). Lineage (NCBI taxonomy): Eukaryota > Metazoa > Arthropoda > Insecta > Hemiptera > Aphididae > Geopemphigus > Geopemphigus sp. TES_GeoC_2020. Next base: position 33,906 of record JAIPRN010000611.1, read on the forward strand.
TGTAAAAATTATCGTAATCCAAATCTAACTTCATCTCGGTCGTTCGACTGTTTCGTTCCGTTGTAAAACACGGAATGTTGTAATCGTCATTCGGATACTTTGGTGTGCGTATTTCACGTTTTCAACACGACAATATATGTAATTCGTTATTCCGAGAGGAATTACGCACAAAACCGTTGATCGCGAAACGGGCTTTTAATTAAATGTCACGGAAGAAAAACGAGAATTGTTAATTTTATGAGTGGCGTTCTACACGGTAACATTTTTTTTAAAAACGTTTTCGTCTTCCAATATCCAAAAGTAAGTTTCTTAGAATTGTAATCGCTTTTTCTCGTACGGACCCGTGTATATTCACCCCGTAGTTCGTGGAAATCGTAAAAAATCGTTTCGGGAACGAAATATAATATGACTACGTACGGTTTAGGGAGAACGAAACGTTTTGAAGTTTCACCGAATCCTCAAAAAAAAAAAACCAACCGTCCCGTTCCCTTGTTTTATTGTCGAATACTAAAGTACGTGTCATTAAAGATTAAAAAAAAACGAGCAGTATCGTCGCGTGAAAACAATGTCCGTACGAACGCATTTCTGAAAACGAACGCCGAGATTTTTCACGACATTTTGCTACAACCTCCGTGAAAATCGCGCGAATAACCTCCCGTACTCTGGTCTTTGATTTATTGGTAACTCGTTGAGTGGCCGATAAATTAACAAACAGAGTGACGCCATAGGTTACCAACGAAGGGAACGCGACTTAAACGTTACGACATTTATTTGATGGCACGTACTTGAGTCGTAATTTTGGACAGTAAAAAAAGGAAATATGGTTCGTATTTTCGACGAGAACAATTTCGAAATATCGACATTTCCCATTCTGCCGGTCCATCCTCTACGGAATACACACATAAAACAAATTTCACGACATTACACGATTCTAAGCCGTATACCTTGAACATTTTACGAAACACTCGAATTTTCTATTTCGCCCGGAGCATACGTAACGTCATTTTCGTTCGCTTACGGAATTTTTTTTCGGAAACGGGCGTAACAATTTTCCAAAAAACATACACAAAGGCTACCGTTTCTGGACGCGACAAAATTCTACTCGATCTCGACGCGCGCGTTTTATTTATTAAATTACTTTAACGGTTAACCGCTAAATTGGCGTCTACGTACAAACGATACCGTCCACATATACGAATTATCGTTTCGGGGGCATTTTTCCGAGCCACGATTTGTTGACTTGGATGCTTATTGTTGTTGTCACTCCGTTCATCCAATGTTTCGTTCCGCGAAATTCCGCGTTTCAAACCATATAATTAGTAAACGAACTTATTCCAGTGAAAGAGAGAGAGAAAGAGAACGTAAGTTCGTATTATAATAGACGGGAAATGGTCTTGATCCATAATATTTGTCTGCCGTTCGTTTCACGCTTTGAAACTTTACAAATCCGCACAATTAAAATGGCGAAATATAAACGTTCGCGTGCACAGATTCCCACTTGGCGGCCGTCCTCCACGCTTTCAACCGTCTGGAGCGTGCGGTCTTCCGCGTACTTAAACAATAATAATTACCGAAAATACGATAATTATTCGTTTAAGTTTATTCGAAAGTTCGTGGTTTTGTTATATATATATATAACAATAAATATTCGAAGTTTAAAATTGGGCCGAAATACGTAAGCGTTTCTAAAACACGAATTTTACTATGGAGTCTAAAAAAAATTTACTCGTAGCAGACGTAATCGTGTTCAAATACCACTCGGGACGTATAATTTGCGTGACGCGTTGTTTTTCTCGACGTGTCCAATGGTGACGATTTTGCGGAGAGTAAAATCGAAATTATTTCGCTATGCGCGGTGTATGCTTACGGTTGAAGAGACACATGCTTCCCTATGTCGCACGATAAAAATGACGAAAAACACGATCTTGACGGACGAGTAGAATCGTTATTTTCGTATTTTAAATTTCGTAAGTAATTAATCGCTCGACATGTTTACTAAATTATTTTAAATACAATACGTAATAACGATAACGATATATAAAAATAATTCGAATAATTTCCATAATTTCTGGTACTTCGCGTTTAAAAATAAATAGCGGTTGAAATTTCGGACGAAGACGCGAAAATGAAGTACGAAGTTATTTCCGTTTAGAATTATTTCGCGTAATATAATATACGCGAACACTGTGGCGGACTTTACAGTACAATTAACGGTCGGGAAATGTACGCGAAGGGCCCCTGAATTATGTTTAAATTAATACAGTTATACTTAAGCGCCCGTCATTTATAAACGCGAGAGTTGTAAAAGTTAATGGCGGAACGGCGAAAATAAATGACGTAGGCAATTTCAAAATAACCGACATGTTATTATCGATACATTCCGAGTGTCTATTTGACTTGCAATCGAATAATATTTACGGACTTCGAATGTAGGTTAATCTCCTTTGTGCGGAGTTTCAAGTATTAACTCTATTAATAAAAAAAAGCCGCGGCGCGATCGTTTTACCCGCGGTTTCCGTTTTTAGCGAAAGCGTTCATCAGTCCCTCGCCATTACGTGTTTTCTTGTTATCGTTCGCCGAATACGCTCACGGGCGCGTCGTGTTTAAATTATACCCTTTTTTGAGGCGCGATTGTCTGCCGCCTGGGATACGTCTATTTCGAAAAACGAAACTTTTCTCAAATCCCGTGACTTACGAACCGTACGAACATTGGCGTTAATAACCGCAAGGGGCGGGTGCCGCGGAACGAAATATATTACGCGCGGGCATTTCGCCGGCTAAACGATTGGTTGCGCCGTCACCGCGTTTGCACGGTATCTCCGTTCAACACGACCGAATACGTAAACCGAAAACGTACCGCGAAGCTTACACAAACGGCCGCGGCGCCGCGTTTTCCCCCGGGCCCATTGGAAATCGTTAACGTCGAAATCTTTATTGGACCACGCGACGCCCGCGAGTTTATAGCCCGCGCCAATTATGAAATTATAGACGGGTACGGTTTCCCATCTCGCGTAATCGCGCGCCGGGTTCCCATTTCCGTAACCGCCGCCGAATTATCCGAAAAAAATTCAAAACCGACGAACTAAGCGACGTTGAATTTATTTTCCAGGAATGTTGATGGCTGAAAACGGACTGCAGAACGGCCCGACATCGAACGTCGGCAATTACATCAACAACATGGGTTCGTACACGACTTTTTTCTCATTTTTGTTACGATGTGGTCGGCGCTTTTTATTGACGTAACGTTCGCGCGGTCCAACGAACGGACGACAATTTCGGTAGCGATTCTGCACGAGGTTCTCGTACGAACGTGTGCTGATTAAAAGTAATTACGAAGGGCCGTTGGGTTCCCGTACGACGTACAGTGGCCGAGTGAAGTTGGCACGTCGCGCCGGACGCGTCGCTTCCGCCGTTTGTACACACGGTAGCGACGCCGACCGGAACACTCGTAAACTGAAATTGCCTTCGGCCGGCGGGCGCCTACAGCTATTCGTATGTCGCTCGGTGTCGTATTTAAGACGTACGTTCGGGATACGGAGGGACGATGTGAAAATGGTATCCGTCGATTTCCTTTAACTAGGTACGCGGTAACGTTATATTGGATTCTCAGCTCTAAACGAAGCGTAGATACAAACGCGCGCAAAATGAAACGTCGAAACAAATCGATAGCGTTCCGAAAATGTCGACAATGGCCCCGGTTCCTTTTGTGTCCGAAAATTAATAACGAATGGAATTTCTCGTCACCCCCGGTCAGAGCGTATCGCGTAGAGTCCGTCTAACGTACGTTCTTCTAGCAATATCGAAAAACATTACAACGCATCCGGTAGCATAGTATCAACTCGTTTAAAATTCGGACGGCGTTTGATTGTCGACAATATTGTTGTTTCGTTCGTCGGTACGCGAACCATTTCCAATTATCTACGAACGAAAAATCCGTAATCGACGGAAAATGATCGATAACCGGCCGATTATTTTTAAATCACTCGTCCGTTATTCCGCTTTAAACACACGCCTTAATCGAAATTCACGGAACGCGTCCTTCCTGCGTACATTTCCCGGCTGCCGCCGTTACACTCTCGACTCCCCGGGTTCGTGTTACAATCGCGCGAATAATTAATGACGTTCTGAAACGTCTAACGGGGAGGAACGGGGCTCTGAACGGAAGTAACCAGAACGCGTACCGCCGTTACGTTTTAACGTTTTACCGCCGCCGTACACTACCAGCCACCCATCCTCCTCCCAATACACACAACGTTACAGAAACGACGACATTTTACGAGAATATTTCGTACGACTTTCAGAATTCGCGTGACGTTCAAATACCGAGGGCACCGGAGGGACGTGTACGTCGCGGCGGCCCGCGGGCTCGGCACATAAACGCCGCGTCTCGTGTATCAAATAATAATCGCTTTATTTGCGCCGGCAGTCGCGTGAGGAACACCGGTGGGAGGGAGGGAAGAGGGGAATGGGCTCCGCGAGGAATTCGATAATTGCTCGATACACTCTGGGCGATTAAACAATATCGAATCGCCGTAATCGAATTAACGAAACGGCGTGTATTCGTAAGCGCGTAGTACGCGTGTACGGTATTCGGTAGGTGCGGTCTATTCGCGGAAACGAGTTTTCCGCTCTCGGCACGCGTTTACTAATCTGGATACACACGGGCCGAAGTACGTTAACAATATGGGCTCGATACAAAATCGACTACCGAGAAATACAGCGGCGGTATAATATTTACTACGCAGCTATAGTACCCGAAAGAAGGACTCGATAATCTTCTTGGAGCTTACGCTTGTCGTTCATTCAGACGTCGCTATGGTTACACACCCCGGGCGGGTTGATAGGTGGGCAGATGGGTGGGTGGATAGACCGGCGGAGGCGAGTGTTAAAAAACAAAAATGGAAACGTAACAACCTAATAGACGTGAAACCGTTTTCACTAATAAACCGGACGGATTTCGATCGCGTTAATTAACCGACGGCGATTTGTACGCGTGTCCGGTCGGCAACTGAAATAACCGTTTCGACGACGGCGAACACGTTCGCCGAGGAAACGATATTTAACGGACGCGCCCGTCCGAGACGGCTCCTGGAGAACATTATTTTGGGTTTCGGAACGACGAACCGGTGTACGTTTAATTCGACGTTTCGTTTTCGATAATAATCTTCGAGTGGACACGCGGAGCGACGACTCTGAAAGTCCGTATCACGTTTTCAGCGCGACTACCTTTTAAAAAAATAACGCTGCTCGTTATTTTCCGATCGTTTTCTTAGCCCCGTGTTTATTATTTCACGTTTCGTTCGACGCTTTTGGACGCCCGCGTCCTAATTTTCGTATCGTATTCGCTCGCGGATATTTATTTATTCACGCCCGTTCGTTTTTATTTATCGTACTCGTTAAATCGCGTCGATTAATTAGGGTGACCGTTTTCGTTCAAACATAGTTTCCGTACTTTGTCGTCGACTAATTAACTTACTCGGTTTATATTGGCGCCGTGCGAAGTTCACGTACGTACACGGTCAATTATCGTACGCGTATAAAATCGTCCGGCTAAGTTGATTCGTCGGGGACGAATATTCTTCATCGACGTTCGAAATGCGTTACCGTAAAATAATCAACGGTGGTCGTTAAACACCGAAACCGCTGTTGTCATAATTCGCGAATTACGAGATATCGAGAAATCCTTAAAAACAAAAAAGACGTTACTTTCAACGTACGCGGTTAATAACCGACGAAATACATCGTCCACGAGTAAACCTACATATGTTAACCGTTTTAATAGCAATTACGCGCACGCGTTTGACGTACACTTCCGCCGATCGAAAATATCGTAAACACGGGCGACCGGCGTGATTATCCGTACCTTCGAAACGCGTTTGTTTTCCCACGGCGAATGATTGTTACAGAAAAACGACCGATGTGAACGGACGAACGCGTGCTTATTGTTACGGCGGAGCGTATACGAATACGCGAAGCTTTTAGTAAAAAAAACCGCTCGAGTATCGAAAAGTATCGACTACTCTATTATGTTTTTCTGGGGAGGATTTCGTTTTTAACGATGCCGTGGTGACTAACGAAGGTTTTCGTCGCAAACTCGAAATACCCGATTGTACCGCTGCACTTAATCTAAATGAACAACGCACTCCACATTTTGATTCGGCGTGAAAAAGTCGTTCGTTGACACGAATACACGTATTATCCGCAGCAAACGTTCGTTTTTATCGTAACGCGACAAATAACGTGTACATCGAAAGTAGGTTACAGGTACGCCTTAAAAGAAAAATGTAATCAGCTAGGTAATCGAATCAACGAGACCGTTCGTGTATTCGATTAACATCGGCAGAATATTGTAACACACACGCGTATATTTATTGTATATGTGCGAAAAAACATACGTTCTTTCCGATTGGCATCCCGTTAGTTTCGCCGTTCTTTATTTCGTGCACATTTCATTAGCGATACGGGCAAACGAATTTTCGAAAAGTTCGTACAGATAAATCAGAAACGGAATGGTTATTGGGCACCGACGTGTTGGCCGTTTATGGGTTCGTACGACCGAACGTTGTTCAATATTGAAAACTCAAAATTAAAAAACGTTCGATCGCCCGGCGGTAAAATACGCGGACCAAAATTATTGTGATACGTGTGTACAATTTATTTTTTATTTTATTCGTTTTTGTTTTGTTTTTTTCGTTCTAGTTGTTACCCAGAGTCCACAACAAACCGGTACGTTATCATTTGAAATTAACTTTATAGACACACATATATAAATATCAGTTTTGTAGAAAATACGTTTGGAAAGTATTCGGAACATGCGAATAGAGATAAAAGCGTTTAACGGTACTTTTCCGAAAATGTCTTTGGAATATTTATTCGGATAATGTAAAATAAATGATCCAAAAAGTATTCGGGTACTTCGAGGTTTTCGTTTTACTTTTCGAATAAATAATACCAAAGAATCGTTCGTTTATACCAAAATTGATTGAATTACTATATTATCGTTAAATAACCGTATTATTTTAAGGTTCGAATAGGCAAACAATTATTAGGCCCAATTATAATAATTGTAAACTCGTGATGCTTAAATCTACCTCACACCCTATTAGTTACGTCATTGTATATACCAAAACGGTTTTTTTCGGATTAATATTTTTTTTTAATTTTACCCGTTTAGAACAACAATCTGTGTGATAAAATCGTTTAGGCCCTTGTAACTTTGGACGCCATTTATTCGTACAAACATCTTTATGTGTCTTACGTCGGACGGAAAATACGCCACCGACACGTGTTAAAGTATAACACGCGAAGTACACGAAAATCCGAAAGTATCGTACGATTTAAAAGCCTCGAAAACGTAATACATATAGGATTTAATTAAAAATTTAAAAGCGCGCGTAATTTAAAACGCCGTAAGCCATTAAATATCGCCGACTATTAAAAAAGAAAAAAAGATTTCCACAACGCTGAAATGTATGCCGTTCGCGTTTATTATATTTTACTCGATATAGTTTGTTTTTTCTTTTGCTTACCGATTTTTTTACAAATAATGTCATTTTCACTGTCGCGGTATACCGTATAGTGTTTATGGATTAAGTGACGCATAACTTGGCCGATAACCTTTGTGCAACTTCGTTTACTTTTTTTCATTAATGCTTCGCTATTTTTAAATGTTAAAAAACAAAACTTACGATCATTAGTCTAATAATAATGAACAAAAATATATAAGTAAGCATATCGTGCGGTAAAAACCACAACAAACGCGCCCTTTTTATGTAGTTAAATATTTTTCGTTTAAAAAAAACTCCATATCTTCGTAAAATTCGATTTACTTCAAATAAACACGTCAAAAAAAAGCTCTGGGATTATATTTTTATGAAATTGATAAAATCGTACGAAAATTCAAATACCTAATAATAAAAAAATTTTAAAAATATTAACGTTTTAAGAACGAAATATCGATATTATAAATACTTACGTTTTTACAAAATATTAAAATACGTTTCTATGGCATAAATTTAGACCGAGTTTATTTAGTAGATTCCGAGTAAAACGAAGTAATTTCCTAAACGTAATTAAAAACAACTAAAAAAATACAAAAAAAAATTCGACGATATATTCGATTTGGACATGGACAATTTTCGTATTTCTTAAGAGATATAGTGTAATACAAACATAAACATATACACTATTGATCGTATTCGTTAATCGCAATGAAATACTATCGCGTCGTTCGCGTAAAATGTTTAAATACGTACAGACTTCGACACTCGGGATAATAATAAAACTCCAAGAAGACTCTTTGTCCAAATAACTCGAGTCGATATCCACGCCTTTGATCAAATTGGCGCGCGTTTGAATTTCGAAAAACTCCGTGGAAACGAACCAACTGTTACACGCTCAAAATCGTATACATATTCCCGAACGCGACGATTGTGTTTTAAACGCTTTCAAGTTTAGCGTTGTCTATGTGATAGCACTGTTATCCACGAAGCTCGCGGCTCGTCGTCGTTAACTTTTAAATTCCTAGCACGGGCGATTTTCGCGTTTACAGAGCTAAACGTTTAATATAACGGAACAAAAGGTGAACGTATTGTTTCGCGCGTAAACGTCGGCGCGTTCGTAAGAAATTGATTCGGTCGGTAAAACGTCGCGGGCGTCTTAAATTTGCGTTCACGGCGAGATGCGTTAATTTCCCGCGTTACCACGTCATAAATATAAACATAAAATCAAACCGACCCATTGAATCCCTACGTCCCTACGAGAGGCGCTAGAATTTTCGAAATTAAAAAAGAAAAACCGCCGTGGGCGACCGCGATAAACGTTCGAATAATTCCGAATTAGCTGGCGTTCCCATCCGGGCCTATCGGTCCGCCGTAATTTCCAAGCTCCGTTCGAGTCCAACCAGACCCGTTGTAAAGCGCGTCTTTTTCCCGTCGAACGAACACAACATCGTCGGGCTATCCACGCGACACGCAAACATAAAACCGTTTCCGCCCCTTTCCGATATTCCCCTCCCCCCCAAAAAAAAAAAAAAACCATAATGAACCCGCCGTTCCGTCAAATTAGAAATATAATAGCCGTCCTGTATGTACGCCGTTTATTTTGTCGTTATTATTGGACGCCGCTGAATTGGGGAGAAAGGCACCTGCAGACGTTTGGGTCACACACGTATTAACCGGCTCGTTGACGGGTAATAGAAACGCGAAATACGCGACGCCGCTATCGTTAACAACGCGTGCGATCGAACGAGCACGCGTCATCTACATTGCCTACCCATCCCTTTTACCACCGGTGAATAGCGTGACGCCGTCCATAGTCCGAACGACGCAAACACGTCGTACGCAAACGGCTCGGACGAAACGATCGAATATTTTCCGACGAAAACGTGCGGACCGTAAATGTTCGAACGTCGAATTACCCAACGACCGTAATTAGAAAAGGGGCCCGCTCGTTCCGTGTACCGTTTGCCCGCGTTTTCGTCGAACTATTGAAAAACGCGCACGACTGCCCGGACCGACACAATTGATCGCGGAAAAACGCGCCAGTCGACGTTTCTGTTTCGATTACCGTTTCCGAAACGGGCGACCGCGTTGTTTTCGTCGAGTCGCCGCGGTTTCATACGTAATAGGAGTACCGGGGGGGGGGACGGTGGTAGGGACGTCATTTTCGGGAACGGGAAATCGGCCTCGAACGATTTGGCGACGGACAGGAAACGCCGCGATAAAATGTGTTCCAAGTGTCGGCGGGATAATCGCCGACTAGTTTTTAACGAAAACAACGCCCCGTACGTTGTGGCTCTAGGCGTCACGCACGTAAACGTTTGATTCCGTTTTTAAGCTCGGCGCGAGCGAAATAGTGACTCGTTTAAAAAGCGCGTTTTTGTTTTTACGAGTTTATTTTATGACGGCGTAACTGCGTATTTCTGGAAAAACGAAAAACCCCCCGTTATTTATGCGCGAAATCTTTTTAAATTACCCTAATTCGAAAACAAACTACCTGCTAAATGTATTTACGGTCTCGGTCGCGCAAATTATGTATATAGTTATACGTGTAAAGTTTACGTTTTATGAAAATAATACGTATAAATATAATTTTAGAACGTCGCGTAAATTCAATTTTCTTGACTTTTTATTGTGAACAATTTTTAATGAATTTTTTCGTTGTTTTATTACGATTACTTCAATAAACGTTCGAATCATAAAAAAAATAAAATTACCAATTAGTCGGAAAACGAAAGGTTCGTCGACGGGATAATGCGGATGATACACAACGCACTTAAACGTCAAAATAGGTCAATTTGATCGCGTACGACGAGTACTTTATATATATAATCGTTGCGATTTCGTTGTTTTGCTTTTCAGCGACGTGCAAACGAAAAGAAGACTCTCTGCCGATCGTCTCCGAGCATTCCGCCGCGCCCAAAAAACCACGTTTAGTGTTTACCGATCTCCAACGTCGAACGCTACAAGCAATTTTCAAGGTAATAGATATTTAAATTACGGACTGGGGTGGTGAAATTCTTTCAATAAAATACGAAAAAACGAACGGGACAAATTCGTACTTTACGACGAAACCGTATTCGTCGAGTCGAACGGCCGGCGTTTAATTTTCGAAAATTAATTCGACAACATTTCGGTGGGATAATTCGTATTTATACTCCCGGTGCGTTGTACAAAACGTTATATCGTTACCGAAAAACAACGCGCCAGTTTGACGATCGGTAACGGTGTTTTGTACGGACGCGGTGTATGGAAAACGAAAGCAAATTGACCACGAAAAATCACTCGATTAACCCATCGGTTACTCGGTAAACTTGACGTTCGCGTTCGGACACAAACAACTATTATGATAGGCCCCGTCGATACGAATCGGTTTTTGACTTGCGTTTCGGCGTTGTAGGAAACGAAAAGGCCGTCTAAGGAAATGCAGGTGACGATCGCCCGGCAGCTGGGACTGGAACCGACCACGGTCGGCAATTTCTTCATGAACGCCAGGAGACGGTCGATGGACAAGTGGAAGGACGAAGACCCGAAGACGATGTCGGCGTCGAATCACCATCAAGACGATATGGTGGTGAGCATGCAAACGGGGACGCACATGGGTAACAACCATCAGTCCGAGGTCTTGTGACCGGCAATTAATTAGGGATATAGACGAAGATGTTTATTCCGAAACGTCGAGAGTACAATATTGAAATGTGATTTGTTTTCTGGTCATTTTTACGTATGCGCCCGTGCGTGTGTGTGTGTGTGTGCGTGCGTGTGCGTGTGCGTGTGCGTGTGCGTGTGTGTGCGTGTGCGTGTGCGTGTGTGTGTGTGTGTGTGTGTGTGTGTACGCGTAGAAACGAATAGGTTATTTTTTAGTTTTTATTTTCGTTTTAAACATATTAAAAAAAAAACACCCGCTCGTTCGACACGGTAAGGCAACGTATTCCCCGATTTGTCCCTATTGATTTTTCGTGGAAACGTTATTTACAGTAACTTATTATAACACGCCCGACCGTTTTTACACGGCGTATACCGCCCGCGTGTGTTACGCGCGTCGCGTGGGTCCGTCGCTATCACCAAGCCGTACACCGTAAACAAACGGAAACGGCGGTAGAACCGAACGAACGACGATTCGTTTTTTTTTTTTGGGAAAATATTTTGTATTTCCTCCGCCACGACGACAACGACGACGTATTATAAGTTAAATATGTATTAACGGCGCTCGGAAGGAACGCGATGGCCGATATTTGTAAGAGAAACGCGCGCGGTTTATTCGTTCCGTTCCTTTTTCGTTAAAAATACGAGTTTCGATAACAAAACCACACAAATCAATCGATCGACTCGTTCTATTCAGGGTAATTGTAAATTCGTTTCCTTTCGCACGTCCTCGTGTTCCGTATAATAGAAATACATTGGCCGAACTGTGTATTCCAACAAAACGAAACGTCCGCGACGCGTTTGGTAACACATAACCGGAAATTGGAATTCGGGAAAATGAGCGAGTTATAGGCAAAAGAAAAACGTTCGACTTTTTAGCGTCTTAACCTATGGTGCCTGGTCGGGTAACGTTCGATTTAAAAAAATCGCCAACTATAATCGCTTTGAAAACTCGCGGTGAATAAATAGGCGAAATAATAAACAACGGTACCGATCGTTCTTGGAAACGCGCCGGATTCGTTGTCACCCGACTTCGAAACCAAACGGATCGTCGTTCACGCAAAACAAGCGTCCGCCAAAAATACGAAGTACTTCGATCGTTATTATAAAGAATTCGGTTTCGTGTACGTAGTTTAAACATCGAGGAACTAGTTAATTTCACCAAGCCCGAAACAGGAACGGAACGTAATTCCCTTTCCGCGGGAACTTTCCGAGCACCGAGTAATGTTATTACGGGCGGGTGGTGTGCTCGGGGCGCGAGGTTGACAGTTCACAACGGTGACGCGTTTAATGTAATTCTCGTCAATTTTGAAAATTACTTTTAATTTATTAATACACGAAACGTACTCGGTCGCGGTGTTTTTCGAAAACGCGCGACGTTTCACCGACGGAACCATTTATGATCTCTTCGCGAATCTAGTCACGCAACGCCACAATGAAACACACGTACCTTACGGCCCTGCTGCCTAACAAATCTATCTAGTCAAATACCGCTCAATTTATCTGTAAATTAACAAAAAAAAAACAAACGTGTACGTCATATGTACGTATATCATATTATTTATATACACACACACACACACCGACGGGAACGATTCTTTTGGAGGAATATATATGTTTATCGTCGCTCGATGTTTGTCCACGAAATGTATTCCGTCACGATATTTTAGAAAAATTACTACCCTCCCCTCTTCCCGGAAAAAAACCAAAAAAAATTGTTAAAAACCGAAAACAAAGTACTAAAAAATTGTAATTACATAACGCGTAATGTAATATTGTATTACGGAATTTATCGAACCGGAATAATTTCTAACGAGCTTATATATAACGTTTATAACACCGAATATCGATATTTTTTCACGAAACTTATTAGTAAAATAGAAATACCCGTAAGAGGAATCGTATTTTTCGCGTCCGCATTTCTATATAATAGAAATTTAAATTTTAGTGATAGCCCCGGCATTCCATATTTTATCTAGTCAACTTATACGTAGTTAGTGCAATCGACTTTACGTCCAAATACGATAAAAGCTCGTGTGATTTTTATTTAGTTTTTTTTTTCGTAGTTTTAGTTTACTATTTAATTGTACCGCCGCCTTATGGTTAGATAATAATAACGTTTACACGAGTATATATATTACATCGTTTGTAATAGCGTATTCGTCCGACGAAAACCGTATTTTACGGTTCTTCCGAGCGACTTTGCGATTATCATTGCCGAAACGGAAGTATGTTGCTCAGAGGCGCATCATACTCGGTAGGTGTACCGAACAAGTTTTGTATTTGTAAATCCCTTGCAACGTACGAACACGTCCTACTACCCGAATCGAGAATTTCAAGTGCCCGTCCCTTGCACCTCACGTTCAGACGACCATCGGTTTCGGATTGAATAACGCGTGTTATATCGTTTCACGGCGCGCGAAACCAGCAACGTTCGTGCGAGTCGATTTATCGTTTCGCCAACGAATCGGTTTTGCTCTGTCGTGCGCAAATCGCGACACACAATCCGGTAAACGAGGTTAAAACGATCGTTTTTTTTTTTCGATTCTAACCTTGGCGAATATTATTATTATTTCCGCGTGAACCGGACGCGACGATGTGTCGAACGAAAACAAACCGAAAATCCGGCAACGTTGGAAAGGCAAGTCGCACGGGACGCACACGAAATCGTATTTCAGTCCCGGATTTTCTCTTCCCGACCATTGGCCGCCCGTACAATCCGCGATTGTAATTCCATGTGAACCAACTGCCCGTCCACCTCGCTGCGGTTGTTATTGGAAATCGTAATCCAACGACGTCCTCGAGTTTTTCGATGATGGGAGGCGAGGGCAACAACGAAAAAACAACTTTTTCGTAATATCCGAAAATCGTTTCAACCGGCAAATCGCGGCGAAATTCGTCGACCGTTTTTCGTTCGCCGCAATGACGGATGTAAATTATTTAGAGAGTGTGTTGCCCGTTTGTGTAGATGTAGCGGATAGTACGTATTAATGCATTAGTGCGTATGTATATACGTACGTCACCTTAGTTTAGCGCATATTTATTACGTGTGGTCGCCTAGCCCGTAAATTATTTTTTAATTAATCGAAGTAAACCGCGCGGTAAAAATGTCCTTTTTCTAAACGTCGTTTGTAGTATTTATTCGACGAAATACTCCGTTAAACGCTTTTCGATTTCACTCGAAACTCGATATAGGTACCTACATACAAATATATTTGTACATATATGTGTATACACTTGCACGATAAAAAGAAATCATTATACAATCAACCGTGATTAGTTGTAAAATATTGTACATATTCAAATTTATAGCTCTAAGATTTACATAATATTAATTGTATTTTTCGGCGATTTTCTGCGCGAATATAAAATATTTATAAAGTATATATATATATATATATTACGTACCCATTTAGATTCGAACACTTTTTTTTTTACTAAATGTACTTCGACGCAATTTGATTTTAACTGTTACTTCAAACGTGTTTTCATTCTCTTTTAGTTGATTAATATTATCGTCGCCATTATTATTACCTATTATTATTATTATCATTATTATTATTATTACTATTATTATTATTATTACGAAAATATATGTGTTACCGACTTTAATAAACGTACCTATCTAGTCGTTTTATTGTATTTTTTTTTTTTTGAATTTTAGTTCGTTAAAAATCTATAAGGAAATATTGTATACTAAAAATTATTTTTAAAAAAAAACCGTTTCTAGTCTTGGAATGCTACCAATGTATTAATACTAATTCTAGACGTGTAAAAACACATTGTACGTTTTATACAAATTTTCATTTTTAGTTTTATTACATATTATATATATATATATATATATATATATAATATATTATTAATAAATTGTTAACAATTTTCATAAATCAAATTTTTGATAGTCCGTGACATTATATTATTTAGTGAAACAAAAATTGTTCGTTTACGATGTTTTCGACGAAAAGTTCGATTCTACGTTTTTACTAAATGTAACGTTTTCTTTAACACATATTATAAAGAAATGCTATTTAAAAAGAAGAAAACAATTAGTACGTATTAAATGTTTCTGAACATGATTTAACATTTTATCGGTTATTTTAATAATAAAGCATTACTGTAAATTCGAAGAAAAAATTATAGTCGTAATCGATCTATTAAGTTATTTTTGTTTACCTGAACCCTGTGAATACACTCGTACTCGAAAACATTGTCGCAACTACCAATCAACTGTATACGTACCGCTGAAATTTATAAACCTATACGTTCTCAAGAGGGTGGATAATAAAAATATCGTATCCATAGAAGCGACAAAGGGTGGCTTAGGGTAGCTTAAACCCTTCCACCGCCAAAAATAGTGTATCTTTTTAATAATCAAGTTTTAAAAGGTACGTACATTTCGTTCGAAAAAAATCCGTTAACAATTGAGGGCGCGATAAAATTACAAACGCTAGTAATAAAATACTTGTCGGACGTACTAAAAATGTCGTGGTTATTTATACATATGATCACCAAAGATACGGTAAGTTTTGGTTAAAACTTCATAGTCAAAAAATTCATAAAATTAGTGTACACAGCTGAAAAAACTGTTCGAGATATGGAATAAGGGTTTACCCCACAATTTTTTACACAAATGTGTTCGCCTCCCCTCCCCAACCCATCAATACCAAAATGAGTTGAAAATTGAAAATATTTTTTTAATATCTGACGGTCAAAAGTACACGAATTTTCGAATATTTATCCGACCCCGTGTCAACGAAAATATCACAATTCACTTACTTCTAATATTTCTACGAGAAAAACACAAAGAAATGTAACGTTCAAATTCAGATTTCTCCGAACTAGAACTATAATATGCATCCAAAACGTTGGATTCGAAATTTCATACACGAGCAATCACCTCCGCCGATAGCACGTTAATTTTACGTATATCCAAATCGAATTTTAAACGTTCGAAAAATTAAAATGTTTATCTTTTTTTAGAGAGTTTGAAATCGGAAAATCTTGATCAAAACTAAAACCTCCGATGAAAAATTAATAAAACGAAAATTAAAATAAAAAATAACGTCCGTTTCTAATTAGTACGATAAATGTATTTTCCGTTTTCAACGGAATTATAAATAATCACGGGTGCCACCGGATGATGATAAGATACCAACACCGGAAATATCGCTAAATACTGAACTACCGTAGTTTCGGAAACAAAAACAAAATTTAATATTCGCCAAAACGAATCGAGTTCGCCCATAACAAAACGTTAACCAAATGTAAACTTGGTGTTTGTGTTTTGTTTTGAAATTGTACGATTTGTACATTTTCAATCCACGTTCGGTATAGTTCACTAGTTCTTGTGTCTAGTAGCGCTTTTGTTTTTCAATTATATTTTTTTAAGTTCAAAATAATGAACTAGCAAAATCTAAAACGTCAAAACTAAGGAGAGATGTCGAAGATGTTGAAGATTTTCTTATGGTAAGCTACATACGAATATTAGTTACGAAATACATCCGCCTAAACTTTGTTCGTACCGCGGAAAAAACCGATTAATACGTTTAATACGAAATCACAATTTGACCAATTTCGATCACATTCTACGAATGTAAAATACATTTGGCTCTATGTTTTCGACAAAATATATGTTTTATTCGACTAAAACGCCCGAAATGAATTGGTTATCCCATTGTTACGCGAATAATATTAATAATAATTTCGAAAGCAAACACATTTTTTATATTATGGATACACGCGCCTTTAAACACATGGTAAACGATAAACAATTATATTATTATCCGTATATTATACTATTATTACAACTTTGGTCGGTATTCGTGGTCAATGTCGAATATCATTCTAGCACAAAATTATACATTTTGATCCACGTGGTACACTGACAAAACGTTGCACGTTTACTATTGATTCGTTATTCCTTTTTTCAACTCTATATAGAAAACGTTTCTTAAATTCAGAATAAAACAATACGGAAAATTTAACGTTGATTACAACAAAGTATTGGTCACATCATTTCTCCCCGATTTAAAAATAAATACCGTGTAACCCGTAAGGGAAATTACATCGAACCGAGCCACACAACGAATCCTTCAAAGTGCACAATGTTAATTATTGTTCTTGTTATATTTTTAAGAGTTTAATAAGCGTAGTAATTCGTTTTTACCGTCCAGTCCGATGTACTTAAAATGTTTATCGCCCTAATTAAAAAAGCGTCAATTCTAAAATGGGTTAAATGTCCAATATACCACTATTGTATCGTTAATTAATATTCGGTAATTTTGTATAAAATTATCAATTATTTAACAGTATTGATTAAATAAGAAGTACAACGAAACAAATGAAATATTTGTGTGATTGGACGACTTAAATTATCAGCAACTCGCAACTTCTACATGATTTGGAAGATAGTCGAAACGTTTAATGTGTATAAAATTCGTCTAACAATAATTCAAATGTAGCTATGGCCGTAATAGGCCAGTTATCTTTTCTTCTGAATTACTAAAAATATTAATTTATAAATTTATAATAGTTAAGTATCATTATACGACCCATAATTATTTTTAATAATAAAAAAAACATTCAGTGAAAATAAACAAGCACAAAAAAAAGTAAAAGTAAAATAGTCAAATGTAAAAAAGTACACAAAAATTATAATCACTTTTAAATCATTCTTTATTTCAATTTTTAAGCAAACTGTTAACTTATATTACAAAAGTCATAAATAATCTAAAATTGAAATATTTAATGTTTTAGTCTTTTCAATGATAATTATTATATCTTTAATACTTTAATATTCTTTGCTATCAATAATTGTGATAACAATTACTTTTACATTTTGAATAGTTTTATATATAATATATTTAGAAACAATAAAATGAAGTATTAGAAGAAATAATTAGAAAACAAAGTACTCAAGTATAGATTACGGTGAAAACAAAAGTAAAGAATGTTTAAATTTCAATGCTAGTCATCACAGAAATCCTTTATTTCAAACAAAAAATTAATTACATTTATGATACAATGTTTTTTAGATATATTAATATATTCGTAAGTGCCTATACAAAAATAATTTACATAAAACTAGATTTAGGTTCATATTCAAGTAAACAAATAAATTAATCTACAAGATTTAGCATTAAATAATCCTAAAAGGATATTTTAACAGATTATTTAACATTTTAAATCATTTTAACAGAAAATTTACTAAACTTTTTATACATTAAAAAAAAATATTTTATTAAAACAAAACTACATATTGTGCAATACAATTATTGTAGTATAAATTTGCTATTTAAAATGTTTGACGGATTAATTATAGTAACATTATTGTTGCGAATGAAACTGAAAAATTGACTGCGTAATATATCGAAAGCTGGACAATCCATAAATAAATGGGTGAAGTCACAAATAATTTCAGCTTCATGTCGAGGGCAGACAGAAAAATTATTAAGAGAAAGGTGGAATGCGTGTACAGAAAATAAATTATGGTCAGATCTAAGCCTCAAAAATGATCTGATTTGAGACCTGGAAAGAAGAAGATTGCAGAACCATGGTTGAGTTGGAATTACTGGCGAGATCATCCTAAACCAAGAAGCGAAATTACAATCTAAAGATGTCCATTTGTAGCGCCACATTTTATTGTAATTTTTTGTAATTAGAGAACAAAGATCAGGAGTTTTCAGTATGGGGGTTCGTAGACTGAGATTTGTTGTTATTGCTAGGTAATCAGCTATCTTGTTGCCTATGATACCTTTTTTTTTTTTTTATACGGTACCGGCAATACACTCACTGGCCCAGAAAGCCTAAAAGCAGTACTTCGGACCAGTGAGTCGCCATCATTTATTGAAAAAAAATTCAAATTACAAAGTTTTACAATAATGATCATCCTTAAGGGTAGACGGGCAACGCGGGCTATCCCCACGCTGTTTTACCCCGCCTCCCGTACATCGAATCTAATTCACAATAATCCTTAAGAACTACCACTTCTTAAAAAACTATCACATGAATGGGTGCGCGGCGACAGGACAATACCCTGCCACGGGGTAACCATTTACATCTTCCGTTACAATGACTATGATACCTAATAACAGAATGTTATGCGATCAAAAAAGCATGATTTAATTTAATATCACACGGGCGATTAAAAATTAAAAAATTAAATTTATTTTAATTAACATTAATAGGTATTCATAACATATATACCACATACACATCTGGTATTAAAGCATAATTATGCTCCATTAAATGTAATAGTCTTATTTGTATCATTAACAACAATATTAATATGTAAATTGATCTCTTGTGTAATAATGTTGTCTTAACTAGAAAACAAATATTTTATTTGTAATTTTAAAAGTTATTTAACATTTCTATAAATAAATACACATAATTGGCAGTGAAAAATTACTGTGGTCATGTAACTTCTGATCAAGTCTCTCTCTTCGTTATTACTGACATTGTCTATTGTAACAACGAACAAAATAACATTTATATTTTTAGCATTATAGACCATTTAGGCCCTTTGTTGCCAATATTAAATTCTTCCACTCCTCTCTATTATACGCATGATTTAGGTCGCCCTGCCAATCTGGTCTCAACTCCTGCAGGTTTCTTTTGACTACATCTAACCACCGTTGCTTCGGTCTTTTCCTGTTCAAATTGTTCACATTTTAATTATGGATCAAAAATATATTTTTAATTATACTACCTGGTGTGTAGCAGATCTGGTGAATTATTTTTTGATCAACTCTCAATTTATTATAAAAATGATTATTCTGTTTGGTAACTAAAACAAAATAGAGTTTTATGTATTACAATTTAAAAGTCATCAAAAATTATATATTCATAACATGCAATACCTGATAAACAATATTTATGATCGACCGAATGAGAATTTTTCTTCTTATTGTTGATGTATTCCAAGTTAACTTCAAAGAACCACTGTTTTAATGATATCTTTTCATCATTGTATAGTGTATTTAGAGATATAAGCTAAAAAAAGATATCCATTTCAGTAAGGATAGATATTGGTCCTTTATTTACACGACTTTTTATAAAAAAATATGCGTCTTGTATAATAAAAATATTCATTAGAAAAAGGCTATAGTGTAATAATATCACTATAGTGATATTACAATTTAAATTTAAAAAATTGTAATCATAATTACACAAAAATTGCGTACAAGATGAAATACATCATTAATCGCATGTTAACTAATACAATGCACAGTTAACATAATGCTTATGATAGTCAATACAATAAGCGAAATCCATCTACCGTAATAAATTACCTGAAAATGTATCGTATCTATTTTAACATAATAACATTATTCATTAAACGTGTATATTGAAAAAATGTGATTTAAGTATTACACTAGTAGTAAATAAGTTCGATAATGTTTGATTGAAGGACAAAATGAACACAGTTCTCAATGCTGACGAGTGTACGATTAAATAATTGTAGAAAGCAACAACTGCGTCGCGTTCAACCGTCGAAGACATACCGGTGGACAATCGTGTTGCAAATAGTTCGTTAACGAAAAGCAAGAAAAATCAAATACACGGACGACGGAAACAAAAGACGAAAAACCGCGATTCCCGAACAGACGGCCGAAAACGAGAGGGATGTACATCATTCGCTTCATTACTTCACGTGCGTCTACTAAATAGTATCGCGGTTATCTGATTAAAACGGCAGAAATCACGAAAGTACGTTTCAAAATAAAAAACCATGTCCGTTTGTTTGCACGGGTCGTATCACCGTCGGTTTTTGTCATTAACACGAGATAACGCTTAAACCGTCAAAATACAACCGTACGTTAGTTATCAACCATTATCAGTCTCAGCAAAGACTCGTGATGATACTGCGAGCCATTGATAAATAATTAGTATCTGTAACCGCGCGTTCCTACGGTCGTACGGTACTGTTAAAAAAAAAAACCTTTATCAAACAACAATAATATGACGCGATATACTTATTCAATTTCAATCATCGAAATGCGATATTACCTCCAGCCCACCATAAATTAGAAGTATAGACCCGGATTTCGATAAATTCCAAGTTGAGTACTCGTACTCACGACGTTTTATCCAACTACTTATCGACAGCTTTAAACCGCGAAGTTTACGCCCCTTCAAAATAATATTTTTAATATTATACGTAATAATATTTTGAAAATATTTCGAGCGAATACCGTAATTGTCGCAATGTCTGCGATATTATAATGGCGATTTACAAGAACGTCGTTTAATCATTTATGTATCGGTACGGTCATTAATAATTCGCGAAAATCGTACGTGTTCTAAAAATGAAGTTCTTATTTTTCAAAAATACCTAGTATTAACTCGACAGTCCCGTAAATCTTTAACGGAAACGGGTAGTATAAGTATACTATAGGTCGAAATTTAAGTCGGATTTTAATTTATTTATGTTCATCATGTTCGATTAGTAAATCGTTTAAATATATATATATACACGAATCATTAATTGTAGTAGTTAAAAAAATCCTAAAGGACAAATTTCTATAAATAATTTGTTTTAATTTCTACTACTTTGCATTTTGTGATGAAATTTATATTTTATAAACGCCTAGACATTTTACAACTTTTATTACAACATATACGACTGAATCGAAATTTTGGAATAAAAATTATTAAAATACGTGTATATTTTTATTTATAAATTTAAATATAACAGAAATCATGATGAAATATAATATAATATAATATAATAAAAACGCAACTCGACCGCAATATGAATAAAAACGCAACTCGACTACAATGTGAATAAAAACGTTTAACTTAATTAAAACGGACCGAAAATAATTTTTATTCTTTTAAAATATAAATTTTGTTCGTATTCTTCCTTAACACTGAATACTAACAGAATAATATGTAATGACCTGGAATTAATTTTATTCTTTCCCGTATATATATATTTATTTAATTATTTATAAAAAAAACGTTTTAAATTTAGTATTTATGTAATATTTGGCGTAAACTTGAGTAATTAATTAAAATTTTAACTATAAATAAATATACGTATGGTATGTCAACCATGTTGTAAAGTAGTTAAGTACGAGTATTTAAATACTTTTGTTAATATTAAATACTTTTACTAATATTTAATATTAGTAAATATATTATAAATATTATAAATAATAATATTCGATAAAATATTTTATATAAAATTTGTTAGTTTAGAAGACTATACGATACTTTTATTTTTCGACTCCTTTAAATCGTAATATTATGGCTTAAATAAAATTACTAAAAATTTTAAACGTCGTCGAATTAGTCTAAATATTGCTAATGGCTATTCAGTGAATTTATCTATACTCGACATTAGCTAACGTTTGAATTCGCGAGTAGAAACATAATTTACTTCACCGATAACTCTGATCACGGTGAATATTATCGGTTAAACAAAATTGGAAATTTCGTCGTTTTGAAACTTCTATTTCGGTATCTTTGAAACGTAATCGGGTAATTTTCGGCGATGGTCGATTACCGCACAGATACTCGTGATCAGAAAAGTATTTTTTTACGACGCCGTATTTCATATCGAATTTGTTCGATTCGTACGCGTACGTTTTTCGCTTAATCGTTTCCGTCGTTATTGTAAACTCGTGCCGTTTTAATAGTGAACAAATTTCGCGTACGCGATGTCAAATTATTTTCCGCCATCGCGCGATTTTGAAGGCCAACATATTTCGCACACGCCGTATCGTCGCGCTCCGTCCTTAAAAAAACTCACGACGAAGTTCCCGTCAAATACGTCCGGAGAAACAACCGGAATAATATATCTTCTACGCACCTCCCCGCCCACTCCGCGTGAACACGCCTTTGGCGGTAACGCGTACAGTATCCGCGATACGAATACCGCGCCGCCACCACGTCGACGGGCCAACACATATTGCGCCTTCGCGCCGAACGTCCGCCCACCGACGATACGTATCCGATAAAAAAACCGTGATAACGGCGGTGTACGATAATATATTGTTGTTGCGCGTTTCGATCGCGAATTCCGCTGGACGAGCCGGTTTGTCGTTATCGTCGGCGGGAAGGACGGACCCCGTGCAACACGCCTCGGTACGGATAATTCGCGACACCATTAGCGCGGACGACGTCGTGACGTCAACGTTGTGTCGCCCATTCGTCGTAGTGCGCGTTTATCAAAAAAAAAAAACCCGCCGGAAAACACGCGATCTCGACCGTCGATAAATCCGCCGACCCGATTTCCACGACCGAAGGCGGCGGATAACTAATATTTTCCTCCGCTCATACGCTCAAGTAAACGCGTTTTCCGATTATCCTAGTGTACTTCGTTCGCCGCCATGCGTTTCACACGCGCATATATTTGTATTCGTTATATGTTTGTCCCTTTAGTAGTCAACCATAACGAACACCTTCGATTGTTATCTTTGTGACCGAGTCGATCGCGGGAAACAGAACCGCGCACGCCCAACATATTTCGTCACCAACGCGACAAAATGCCCAGCAAAAAGAGAAAGTACAACGTCCGATTTCCAGCTGTAAGTATATTTGTGTCCATTTCGTGTAATCATTGTCGCGTCAGCCGATCAGCCACATTTTGTTTACATTACCACTTGTGACGGTTGTCGCGTTCGCCTACGTCTCGTCGATTAATAAGAGACGCGGGGTTAAAAGCGTGCAAATGTTTGACGTAATCAACGGGCGTGTGACCTTAAAAATCTGTCATTCGCCACCAGTGATTGGGCGAAAACTGATAATTTTTCGGAAATTTCGAACTGCGTTTTTATGACAACAGTTTTCGATTTGATAAAATAAATGGTTTGGTTCGTGAAAACGAAGCGCATATCGATTTTGCCTATCAGTTTTGTTCATATACCGATTGTGTGTAAAATTTTAGACCACATCAAACAATGACCACTGTAGGTGAATGGCTTTTCATTACACAGCTATTGCAAAATACATTTCGTGATAAGTTATAATACACATTTTTTTCGAGTAAAAGACGTGTAAAAAAAAAAACGAATATATATTTTCCTAGAATATATAATTTTCAAAATATATAAAAAATTTTATTAAACAGTCTGACCCATATAATAAATACTCCTCGCCTATTCGAAATAAATCATCATTTCATAGTAAATATTTGAAATAAAAAAATCATACGTTGTATTACTAGTGTGATTTGATTGAAACCAAAATCAAATACTGGTCTTAACATATAAATTCTAAACTGTTTATTTTTTATTGTGGCTTATGCATGTAGTTTTTATTTCGCTGTTATTTCTTTATAATAAATCTTTTATTTATTTGTTTCAGGGGAGGATTAAAAAAATTATGAGAATCGACGAAGATATTGGTAAAGTTGCGTTGCCAGTTCCAGTCATGATTTATATCCTTTTTAATAATTAATTTTGATATTGATTTATTAAAACATAATTGTATATATTTTAATACACAGGTAAATTTTTAATTATGAAATAGTTGAATAATTTATTATTAAAATATGTCACGCAAAAAAAGTAAATATTCGTATATATTACAAGGCATTTAGTGTAAACCCAAGGTTGTGAATAACAAACCGAAAAAAATTAATTTAAATACAAAACTGATGACAAGATATACTAATACTATTAAAGTTATTGGTTTTTATTTAGTCTAATTTTTCGATTACAATATTATAGCTTTATGATGATAAATATGAAAGTATGTTATATGTACTATACACCCATTCCTATGTTCACAACATTATGTGATGTTAAAAAATAAAGTTTAAAGAATACTTGTATTGAAGATTCATACGCTTTTTTTTATATCCCCTAAAACAATTTTATTACCTTCTTTAAATTCGATAGGTATAAATCTGTAGGTCACATACTAAACATGAAAATGACTAGGTTGCATACTAGAATAATGCCTAAATGTATCTACCTATTACAATGTTGACAACATATGTTTTTTTTTTGGATTCTTTTTCAAACCATTTTCATTTTAATAATGTATGATTTTTTGTATTTTCAAACGTATATTAATTTTTTACTATAATTTATAATTATAAAGTAAAATATATCATTAATACTATATGTGTTATTAACGTACCTGAAAATTATTTTATAATTATTTTTAGGTACACATTTCTTTAATAGTTGTTTAAATATGTATATGTATACAAATTTATATTTTTAAAATGTAAATCCAAGTAAAACAATAACATTTAAATATTCACATTTTGTAAGTTTACAATTATACCACATAATTTGTATTAAGTTAACTATATGTGATCCATAAAACATTATTTCTATTAAAAGAAAAGGGATTGGGGAGTACCGATTATTTTTTTACCAAAAAATTCCCCTTATTTTGTGAATTATACCAAACAACTATTAATCTAATAAAATTTACATAAACAGATTTGAATCTTCTATAAGGTTTCCTTGACATTGACTTTTCAAAATTTAAATTTAAACATACCATCTCTTCTAATGGCCATTGAAAAATTTTAGAACTTAGTGGTTTAAAAGTGTAATAACATGATACATAAAACTAAAATAGAAAAGATTGAAAAGTCAAACCTTGAATAAACCAAATCTGTCTTCAGACTAGTTGTCACATTAGTAGATTGATTATTAAAATTGGCAAAAAGTTAATATTTTCAATGAAAAACAATAACAATAAAGAATATCGTTAATTGGTGCAAAATTTTTTTCAAAAAAAAATACTCTTCATACTCTGTCATTAACACCTAGGTAAGATGTAAGTGGACTGTCCTCGAGTGATTCACATTTACACAGTATTCTCAGGCTATGTACATATGTAAATACAAATCTATATGTATAACATTGCTTAAACGTAATTTTTTTTTTTTTTTTTTTAACAAAATATCAATTGATAAAAAAGAATCAGTCCAACCAAAAATTTGACATAACTACTTAACATTAGTTATTGGTAACATTAGTTACCAATAACTTAGTCGATTTAACAACAGATGTATTGAACCAAATTTTATGAAATAAACTAATATATTAGTTTCAATAATTTCAAAATCTTTGTGTCGACTATTTAAAAAATAATGATAAATGTAAACTTTTAAATGTTCACTAGCTTTTTGTCTCGTATATATTATATTTATTATTAAACATAAACCTTAACGGCATATATACCTCGAGCGTTAGAACTCTTTGTATCATCACTCTTAAACAAAGCTGGCGATATCACCATACAGAAAAATGCAAGAACACTTACACTAACTCACTTGTAAGAATTTGAACTATTTGTGTTCATTCAATGTTGATATTTAATAAATTGTCGTTATTTCAGAAAACAAAGTATCTATTCAGATAGTCGACTTGATTTTCTTAAAGAATTAGTGAAAAATATACCAGACAACAGCTTTGATGAGTATAACGATTTAGAATACATTGATGATACATCCATTATCAAAAAAATCATAAACAAAGGAAGTGATGAAGAAAAGTAAGTTTTATTTACATACAATATCTACAATAGAAAAGATTTATATTTTAGTAATAAAATAATCGAATGGGTTTCATTTATAAAACAACGCCAAATATTATTACTTTTATTATTATTTGTCATCTATAATATTTAAAGCAAAATTTTGTCATTAATTAGTTATATGTACAACTTATACGTAAAATTATTTTAAATTTTTACACAAGGTTTTTTTCACTATCTAAAGGGTAACTGATAAAATACCCAATGCCAACAGTACAATCGATGTATTGAAGCAACATTAATACCAAAAACAGTTTTGAATATTTAAATTACTTTTTGGTTTTTTTTATCGTAAAAAAAAAACTAAAATTTGAAAATTTCCTCGTTGTATATCAACAAGTAGAAACGTATTTACATGTTTACCACTTGTAAGCCTGTGGAAAATTGCTCGAGTAAAAATTAATTCGATACACCAAACGCATTCGATTTAAATAAAAACAAAAAATTGTTTTACTTCGACAAAATATCGTTATAATAATAGCAATACAATACTTGGAGTGACCAATAAATAATGGTCGATGAAACATCAGAAAATTCGTGCCCAACGATAATTGTACGATTGACAGTTGGCTCTTGTAAACACTTCAATTGAATCTTCGCGTTTCAGTTTGTTTTCTCTGAACTTCGTTTGTGTGGATCTTTTACATATTTTCTTCGTATCAATACCGGCAACGTTATATTGATCACAACTACTGCTTTTGCTACAAAAAAATACTAGAAGCTTGGTTTCAATAAAAACTTAGGTTCGTTCACGAATTCGGTTCAAAAACATCTCGCGGTTAATCACTTCGTAATTTGGCAATTTCTTTCCGACCGTTTTACGGGTTCGCGTCTGAATAAAACCAACAGCGGAGCGAGAACGCGCAATAAATACAGTGACGGCGAGCGACGTGAACGCACCAATTGACTTGACCGACCCGTGACCGCTGTCCGCGACGTTAGCAGCCACGAGTCGGTGGATGGGTGGTGACGGCGGCGATGGTGATAATGGTGGCGGTAGTGATTCGTGAAACGGCTCGTCCGCGAAATACTCGCCGCCGTAGGACTGCCGATCGTTCAGCTCCCGTTATTGTTGTCCGAAATTAAAAATAGATAGCCAATCGTCGGATAATTGCGCCACGATAAACGGCGTACGATGAGTGCCCGCGCGAGTCTGATAAAATTCGAAATAACGAACGGCTTTTTACCTTCGCAGCCGCCGTCCGTCCGCAATGACGGCCAGCACCGCGTGCCGTGGGACGGCGACGAGTGTTCGCGCTTGTATTTCGAATTAATTTTCGGAATTCCCGTCGTTACACCTTGTCGGACGAACGGCGCAATGACGGTTTTCATTTGCGGAAAGCACAGCGGCACTTTCCGGCCGTTGTTATTAGTTCTATATTTACGATTAGCCCGCCGTAAATAACGTCCGTCCCCGCCACAGAAAAAAACAATTTCTCGCCGAAATTCGAAATAATCGACGGGTCCCCCCCTCCATCGCAATCTCTCTCTCGCGCACCTACCGGCTTCATGCTTGGTTGCTTCTTCTCCGATTACGTTCCGTGTCGGTTGTTATAGCAACTCGACGCGTGCGCTATTATCGCAATCACCAATCCTTACCGATAACGCGCGTTTCGAACACTAATTGCTTTTTCCTATATCGCGTACGATATATTATATATTTATTATTCCGATATTTCGAACGTACATAAAGAAACTGCGAAATACAATAATATTGATATTGTTAATAGATTAATATTAAAATAATATTTGTAAAACTGTTTGATGACGGATAATATCCAAATTTGTGCTTTAGTCGAAAATTACAATTATATACAATGTACGAACTTTTATTTTATTTTTGAAATTATCGGTTCCAAATTGAATTATGTCAATTTATAATGGAAATTTGAATAAATAATCGAAAATTATTGTTGTTACTTTAATTGCGCTTTATGTTTAGTTTATTCTATTAAATTAACGAAAAAGAAATATACATATGGTGTAAATATACGAAGGTTTTTGTTTATTATGAAACAGTTTTCCAATACGATTTTTCTAAATTTGTATATATTTAAAAGAACTCGACAGTGTATAATTAAAATTAAATGAAATTGCATTAATATAGATCATTATTAGGTAAAAATAACAATTTTTATAATTATATATTAATAGAATTTAATCGCTTATACAATTTAATAAAAGGCTATAGTAAATTGAGAACTTTACACAAAGAAAACTCAATATTTACGTTTCCTTCTCAAAAAAAAAAAAATATTATTTTGATTAAAGTTTGGTAATTAATTTTATTTTTAATTACAGATTGTATAGTTAACTTCTCAAGATACATATGTTAATCCAGTTACCGACCACGATGTATTTAAAAAAAAATATTTCCAGAGGAAATTCACTAAGCACTACTAAAAAGGAAAGTGATCTTTACCTTCGCGGCAAATATTGTTTTATTTCGACTAATATCTAACTTTTTCCTCGTAAAATAAGTTCACGTTGGTTCAATAATGTTGAAAAGACAAAAGCAATAAATTATTATTAATAAATAAATTTCTCGACGAAAAAATTGTGTTTTTATTTTATTGTAAGCGAAATAAAATAGCGAATGAATAATAATGACGACGTTTACTCTTTACCTCGATTATCCTCGTTATTTAAATATTTTCGTGCGTACGCGTATAATAGAACATAGTTAATTAAGGTGCGACACGAACCGAAAATACGAAATAAGATAGCGGCAATCGATTTAATACAGTTAACCAGAAATATTAATGTCATCGTTGTTCGTACCATATACTGAAAATTGTATCCTCATAAGTGATTAAAGCCGGTAACATACCATTAACAAACTAAACAAAATCGTTATTGTGTAATATTTGGATTTAAACTGTCGTGGGTAGTGTACGTTAATATTATTATTTATGCCTAATTAACGATAATCCGGTATTAAAAGTACTCGCGTATTACTTAAAAGAGGTATATTAACCTACTTTGTTAATCTTCATCAAACAGTTTTACTTGCGTAATTCGAGGTTAGTAGGTTGAAGAAAATGGAAAGAAAATCGACTCGAATCGCGTGAAAATTATATCTGCAATTTATTTGTTTCATCTCTACGTAATGTACGTCCGGTGACGGATTTAAATATATTTAACGGTCACGTTTAGTCGGCAAATGCCGCTAGGTGTTGATGACGACCCCTTCGTGCCGAGAAATGTCGCCTCGTAGCGGACTCGGTTCCAATAATTACGGATAATTCTTTAAAAACATCGGGGGAAATAGAAATAACGGAGGAGTTAGAAGTGTGTACTTAAATATTTGTGTTACGACGATATTCGTCGTATTAATCGGGTGGGTGGCACACGGAGACGCGTAATTTACGAATCGCGCGACGCGAAAATGTTTCGTTTTTCGTGTCGCGGACGACTTTCGTCTCGGAAATCGTATTCGAACGTATAATATACCTGTTATTAATACGGATATTAACGACCGTTCATTACGGTATTTCGTTTTTCTCGGCGGTGGACGCTTCAAATTAATGGGTCAAATACGTCGCAAAATCGTACACCTAAAAAAGGGTGAAAACGTTCGCGATAATACCGGCCAACAATTGTTATCGTTCGAACGTCGTCGTACGCTCGTTGTTGGGTTTTGAATTTCGAAAATGTCGATTATTTCTATCTTTGTCGAGGAATTTACGAAAAACACGCGCACTCTCCCCCCCCACCAAAATCATGGCACCGTTCGTTTTCGAACGTACAATATGGCACAAAATCCACCGGCTAGTTTAATAATTTATATACGTTCGTCCGTTTTAATTAAAGAAAACGCGCGTTTTTTTTTCTAGACCGGATGATCGACGGTGCGTCGACGACGAATGTTTGTGCCGCCGCGGGCTGTTCACGAACGCGCACCACGGAACATGCGCGGGTCCACCGGTGACGGCGGCGGCCGACACGATCG
The DNA here is from genome assembly GCA_025469175.1 of Geopemphigus sp. TES_GeoC_2020. NCBI lineage: Eukaryota > Metazoa > Arthropoda > Insecta > Hemiptera > Aphididae > Geopemphigus > Geopemphigus sp. TES_GeoC_2020. Next base: position 64,515 of record JAIPRN010000611.1, read on the forward strand.
CGTACCTGAGCGCGGTCCGGGCGTTGTTGCGCACGCGCCGAGTGGCCGATGCAGCCCGCCGTCCGCGGTGTCCGGCCATCGAACTGGCCTGTTTGGCCGTGCTCGAGGACGGCGCGTGGTGGCCCGAATACCTGTTGGACGCGCTGTCGTCGCCCGCCGACGAGTACGTAGTCTACGCGGCCGTGTGCGCGGCGGCCGAGGCGGCGCTATGTCGCGCCGCCGGCACGTCCGGCGACCGGTTCGTTGACGGGCTGGTGCGGCTGTCGGTCGCGCCGCCGGACAGTGAACGCCACCATGGCCGGGCCGCCGCCTTTTCGGCGTTCGGTCGCGCGCTCGACACGCTGTCCGCCAACAACGACGACTACAGCGTACATTCGGCGGCCGGCGATGTACGCTGCAAAAGTGACAAAACGTTCCTGTTGGACCGCCTGCACGGTGTGTGGCCGACGCTGGTGGACGCCGCCGTCGCCGACGGCCGTACCATCGTACTATTCGAACTGGTGCGGCTGTGGAAATCGGTGTTGGTCGCGATCGTGTCGTCGTCGTCGTCGGTCGCGGCGACTGATCGCAATCGATATTACGCGACGTTGCCGCTCCTGGAACACGTGCTGTACCGGACGGACACGGACCCGCACGTGTGGCTGAACACCGTACGATTGTTGGGCGCCGGTCTGCGGTCGCGACGTACCGACGACGACAATGATCCCTCGGCAATGGCTCTGGCCGAACGGATCGCGACGGGCGTGACCCAGCGCCGATTGTTGTACTTTATGGGCAAAATGGCGAAGGGCCGCGGTTCGGACCGAACTAAAATGGTCCAGGAGACCGTGCTGCTGGCGATGAGGTCGTTGCGGGTGTTCGGCCGCACGGCCGCCGACACCGTCGCGGACGTAGTCGACTGCCTGGACTCGTACGTGAAATCGTCCGGGCTGTTCGCGGCCGACGTGCGGTTCTCGCGGTGGCTGGTCCGGTTGACGCGGGACCGCGACGACGCGCTCATCGAGTGTTTGTTGTGCGCGCTGCACGTGGCCGGCGCTGTGCCCGCCGTCTGGCCGCTGCTCGACCCGTTCGACGCGTTCGCCGAGTTCCTGGTTTGCGTGTCGTTCGACGCGGACGTGCTGCTGGACTTCCTAATATCCGACGAGAACGATTTCCTGCCGTACGCGGTACGCGTGCTGAAGTGCGCGTGCGCCGACGTCCACCGGTTTTTCCGCGGCTGCGGCCGCCGGTTGCCCGACATTATGGAACTGCTGGTCGGGCTCCAGCTGAAGATACTGCGATTGCACGAGCGCTGCGTGTTCCCGTACAACGTTGGCCCCGTCGCTAAGCTGATTGACCGTTGCTATCGGTCGTATTCCGAATTTCTGGAGTCCCGCGGCCGTGACGCGGACCAGACGCCGTGCGGACCGTGAAAACCGCGCCCGCGCAACGACCTAAGCCCGAGGTCACCGCAAAAAGTGGAAACCGTACGGTTCGTTTCCGTCGGAAATTATTGTAATCCACCGCGCTCTGCTACACTACCGGTGGTACAAAATTTTCAATAACGAGTCCGAAATATATGGTCGCGGCGACCAGCCACGCAACCGCTCTTTCAATTTGGAACGTGTCCCGGAAACCAAACGAGTTCGTAAATGATTTGAATTATTGTTTTAACGCGCCGTGCGTTGTATTTCATCGGGTAACGCGTAATAATCGTCGTATCTGGACGTTTATATTTACGTATATTATATAAAAAAATAAGACCGATTATAAAACGTTTTTGTGTAACAAAGAAATATAAATATTTTTTTTATAGTTTTCGTACGTCTTTTATCGTATTCCGTTCCTTTTCATCCTTGTGTATTTCGTAACTGGTTATTTGGATACACTGATATTACCGGGTTTAACATACCCCGTAAATTATGTATCATTTTTAAACGTGAAACCGACAGAAAATTATGGACATTTTCCTGAGTGTTACGTTTACCCAGAAATTGATTAGGACGTGACTGGAATATAAATGTTGAGTTGACACGTTTGGAATAAGAAAAAAAAAAACGAAATTTAGTTCCAAGGTGATCGGATATGTTAACAACTGTTAGTTCGAATGTTTTCGAATTTCAAACTTCAAACGCTTAAAAACAAATTCTAGCGATTGATTTTAGCGGTATTTTTACCTCTGTCAGATAATGATAACCGTCATATTGCATTTGCTAAGGTTGAAAATGTCTTGATTTTTTAAAGGTAACGAACCATCGACTCCGTGAAAAATACGAAAAACGTAGTTTTCAAACGTTTTCACGGTAGGTTAAAATCCGGCTGTTAACAATTCTACGGATTTCGTAAACTATTTGAGACCGTTTGGATTATAATTGGCACGGCGTAACATTTGTCACTAACACCCTTCACGTTGTCTGTCATACACTATTTTACCCAGGTTTTCACCATTTAAGAAAAACCGATTTTTACTAGCCAATAAGTTTATATAATGACTTACGCTAGATGTCATGGAAAACATTTAGCATAATGAAAATCCGTTAACGATCTTTTATACACAATGGCGTAAACGTTTCGATTAATGTTCAAAAACGATCTTCCACGACAATCGGTTTTAAATTGATCAAAGTGTCGCAAAGTCGGTTAATCATTGTAAACAGATAAATTGTTTTTCCGCGTAAACGCCTAGTTTATAATCGCTATGGCATTATACAACAAGAGAAATCAACGTACGTATACAAACACAAATCATTCGACGAATATAGGAACTACTTATTTCCTTATTGCAAAACGAAAATATTTTTTTTGGCTACGCAATTTCGTAAAAGTTTAAACGATACATTTCGAACTACTAAATCATGGTTAATTCTGCTTGTGTAAGTCGATGCGTGTGGCTTTGTACATTTTACCGTCATTCATTCGTGGTACATTAAAATTTGTAGGGGAACAACAATTGCGATTCGTCAGATTTCGTAATCGACGATCAAAGATGCGTCAAATACAACAACGCGACGTGTACAAATAAAACGTTGCAGAGACAGGTGTACGATGCGTCATCGTGCGTGGAGAGTACGCTAAAAACATACAAAACGTTATATTGTCGAATCACCGATAACTATTACACATTATGGAGTAAATACCAAAATAAAAAGAAAGTATTGGCTAAATGTAAACGTTTTCAGGAACGTTTAAATAAAAAGATCCACGAGTTGAATAAAAATATTGAAACCGTCGAATGTCAGTTGAGAAAACAGGAGGACAGAAATAAATGTTTGGAAGACAATAATAATCGATTAGAGGCGAGTTTAATGGAAGAAAAAAATAATGTAGCCTGTTTGAAAAGTCAATATCAAAATCAAAAACAATGTTTGGAAAAAACTGTCGATGAACTAACTGACACTACACAAATACTGAAAAAAACGAACGAAGAACTCGATAATAATATAGAGGAAAACTGTAAACTAACATCGGCGTTAGAAATCCTTAATGACAAATTTACGCGAACACTCGATAAACACAATATTGAAAAACTGCAAACGATTAAAAATAATAACATAATAAATACGGAATTGGAAATACAAAAATACCGAAACACGGAATTAAATAAATCAGTATGCGAACAAAAATGTAAATTACAAGAGCAAGCGGAATTGTTGGAGAAATCTAACGACCAAAATGAAAAGCTCAAAGAGATGATTGCGAATGAAAGGGTTCAAGTAAACGAGTCTATCGAGAAATTGAGGAAAGAAAAGTTAATTATTGAATGTGAAATGGAGCAAGTTAAAAATCAATCGAACGAATACGTGACACTATTGGAATGTCTAGAACTTGAAAATAATCAACTGAAAACACAAATAAATGAATTCAAATTCAAATTAGACACGGTTATTAAAAACAGCGATGAAAAACTGAAATCATTGACCGAAAAACTAAAAAACGTCCAGGCGAATAGAAAACAATTAAAAGGCGAAATAACTTCGACGAATCAAATTAATGCGGAACTAAAGGAACAGTTGTTGGTGGCGAAAAAAATGCATAAGGCTGAAATCGAAAATGTGCATAACTTGGAAAAGAAATTAAAAAACGCGTGTCAAAAGTCGACCAAATACAGCCAAAATTCTAATACGAATCCATGTAATACAGGTCCGTTCCTTCAAAGTTACATGAAGGTTCTGGACGAATTGAAATCTACTGGCGAATATTCGTGTTTAAATTCTGAAGATTCTTTAATGGAAAATGTGGAAAATAATAACATGAATTTCGAAAAATTAATCTCAAAATGTGAATCGATCATTAATGTTTTTAATAAATAAATTTTCGAACGTTAATTTTTATCGACATTTCGAAACAGAAAAAGAACGTACGTCGTGTTTTCGAAAACCGGTCGTTATTGTTTTTTTAATCGGGACGCAATAGAACAACAACACAATAAGAGAGGAAAGTATGAACTTCCACCGTCAAATTTATTTTACGAATCCTATCGTTTACTAGTACGTACGTGTGTTGTAAGTTTATTATTTTACCTTCTTTGGTGGTCTTCGGTCGTATATATTATTCTACGTGCATAAAATATATAACGTGCCGCTAATCGAACCCGAACGTATGCGTTTCATACAAACGCGTATTTTTATTTTGTTTTAAAAGTGAATATTTCGGTTCGTACGTACGTCATACGGTTACGTCCACGTGTTCGTATGATAGCAAATCACGGAACGTTTAGAAAAAACCGTCCGATGTCGAAAATAATTCGGAACAATCAGATATCGCTACAGGAAACAGCTCTCCGCGGCGAAAATAATTATTTTCGACCAAAGAATTTTCTGAACGATTTCCGTTATGCGTGTTTTGGGTTCGGATCGTTTACGGACAACTAATTATTGCGGCGAATTGATTCTCGTAGGCAATTTCGATTAGGTTAGGATGGCATCGGTTATTAATGTAGATCGAAAAGCCCGTATGTCTCAATAACCTACAGCTTACAATCGCGAAGCTACTTTAATATTCGAGAATAGACTATCGAATTCGGCGGAAAATTGTTTTCTTAACACCTGGCCCGTGCTCCTTCGATATATATAAAACGTGTGACACGAGCGACTACGCCAGACGGCTTGCCTTAGTACTGGAGAATATTTTTACACGTCCCTTCGGTCGATTCGTTCCCGTCCTGGCCATGTACCAGGTGTTACTTTGTTACGAATACTATAACACGACGGTATAGAAATAATAATCGTCGAACACTAAATTCTTCGGGTCCCAAGGTCATCGAATTTTGGTATATCCGTCGGGTCGACCGTCGGTTAATAATCGTTTTCCGTTTACTTGCTGTAACATGTGTACGCGCGATTTAGAACGTTTTCGTTAAAAAAAAAAGGCGGTATCAAAAAACCTTCCAAAAGTCAAAACGATCGAAGTAGTAATTACCGCGTTTTCACAACGTTTATCTCACCGGTATGATAATGAAGACGCAGTAAAGAAACATATAAAACGTATATTTACGCGTATATTCCGTACAGTGTACGAAACCAACGAATTTGAAACTATACCGACGTACGATTGTCATTTATATACACGGCGTAAATAGACTATTATAGTTTATAACAATTTATGGCTTATCAAAATACAATTTCGAATTGTTTGCAGCCGTCGTTCGAGCTCGACTTTTAGGAAAGCGTGTTTTCGGAATTACAAAAACAAAAAATCCGCTGTTAATAAAACCAATTTCGTTTTAAAATCTTTATATACCGTTAGGTCAATGACCGGGTTATTAGGTTTGATAGAACACATGATATAAATAATCGTGTAATAACCCGGGAATACTATACATATCATTAGGCAATCCACTTGTTTTTTATTACAGCTGATACACCTTAGGTAAACATACATAAACGTGTATACCTATTGCACAAATTGTTTGTTTAATAAAAAATTATATTCGCTCGCTTGTGGAAACGTATAACGTACGTTTATCGTCGTTCTATAAAAATAATTTTAAACGATTTCAACCGAATTTTCTTGGTGTGGTCATCAATGGATCACTTTCTCTTCTCGGGCGATTCGTGTAAAAAAAATCGTTTTTGAATACTATAGATTCGTATACTTACTTGTACCTACTAAACTATACGAATTGTAAATAAAAAAAAAAATATATAAAACGACGAAATTCGCCGCTCTACGTGCCCGTGCCTAGGATATCATTAATACAATAGGTTCGATCCCTTACAGGCACGTAGCCAGGATTACACAATAGGGGTGACCTAATCCCTTTACAAAAATATTCAACTCCAATACATAAATCGTGTGTTGCGAGTGGGAAATTATAATTTAATAATTATTTTTAAAATTTCAAACGTGACGGTGGTGTACCTTTACTATAATATTATAATACGTAATAAAAATTAATCCAGATTCAATTCTATGACTCGAGTATTTTAACAATAAGTCAGGGTGGTCTACAGGTGGCCGGGTCACTCCATGCCGCATGCCCTTGGCCATATTTCCTTAGTTATTTCGTCGTCACCTGTGATATATCATTATTATCGTTGTATTCGTTACGTGTAACTTACACACATATATACGTTAATGAAATCGCAAAAACGACTTGTTCGTATATTTTGTACTTTTTCTTTTTCATTTACTATATACGTTTAATGTATAAATATAATTTCGATTACAATACATTCAAGTAGGTAGGTATACAGTTTTGTTGAGCGTTATGACAATTAGGAAAAACGAATGAAGAAGACCCGATTTTCAAGTATTCATTACCTATTGTCAATTATGTAACAAATATACACCCAAAATAATGTATGATAAACGTCCTTAATTTCCGTTAGGATACCTATAAGTTTATTAGTAAAAGGTTTCGAATAATACATATTTAGCAATGTTTTAAATAAAATTAACTCGTGTACTGTTAATTTAAAATACAAACTAATAATCTAAAATAAAATAAATCGATAATTTTAATTATTGAAATGTTGATTCGTAGATAAACCACTTCAATAGTCGTATGTATAAATATTATAAATACGTAACGTCCCTTTATTTGTTTATTTATTTATAAATTAGTTAATTAAATTGTATAATTTATTTCCCTTTATTTATTTGATTGTGTTATCTATAATACGTAAACTTACTTCAATAATACTTCGTTTGCTACCATAAACCAAAATTGTTAGTTTTTAGCATTTCAACGAAACTTAGCGACCCGTATTTTGCGTAAGAATTTCGTTGTATACGTTAATACGATAATTTTTATACAGTAATTGGGTACATATTTTATAACCGACAGGTTTTATAATGTGTTCTTAGAAGTCGCGTAACCGTTTGGAATACATCGAAGCCTTTTGATACAACGATGTGTTTTTAGTTTGTCAATACTTCGGACGTTTCCTCCTAAATACGTGTTCGATTGGCGCCTAATTATTCTTATTTCGTAATAACCGTTTTACGTCTACAACAAATTGGGTATTTCGAATACCACGAACGACATTTCGTCAACCTAAACGAAAACAACGTTAACGTTGTTAACTCTCGGCGTTCGCCGTATCCGAAGAGTAATTTTACTTACAAGTCCCTAAAATGTCCGTCGAATTCGAAATTGCGAAGGCCGAAATTCGAATTACGACGCCACCGTTGCCGCGGGACTTGTATAGAATACGGACACGGGACCGATAGACGCGTTATTTTTAACGCCGTTCGAGCGTGTTTTTCTACGGCGTAATTTCTAAAACGATATCGTCGGATAGTTGTTCGGGTCGTTCACCGTAGTACGCGGGCGCAGACGATTATCCTTGAACCGGCGATGGAGCGGTGGAGAAGAATGCGCTGGCGAGAGTCTGGGAAATGAACTCGTACGCGTTTAAATAGTTACAAGCGGCGGCGGCGGCGGCGGCGGCGGTGGCGACGGGTTCAGTTAGACCCCAACCCATCCGGGCCAGGTGGCTGGAGTAACACGCGGGAATATTCGGCGCGAGGTGAACGAACGGGTGTACGCGTTTTTATTGCGTCACACGATTTTTAAACCGGTACCCCGACCGCGATCGTTTTGTTATTCCGTCGGCGGTATCGGTTCGGGAAGGACCGTGAGGAAGACACGAATGAACCGGAGTGGAATCGTTGTGGCCTTGACCTCAGGACCGCTGCCTCTGTTGATAGCAATACGGCGCCGAGGAAGCTGTGGTGAGGGGCGCGCGCACGTGTACACGTGAAACGCGGAATACGAATGTTCGGTTTCGTGAACAACAACCCGCCGACGATCGGTGTCTTCAAAGTTTTACGAGTGAGGGTACGCAGGCTTTGGGACGGAACAATCGTGTCCGGATTAAGGGACACACACATACAGGGTGCCGGGGGTTACGTGGGTACGTAATAGCAAAACGGGGAAAATGTCGGAAAATATTCGCAAAACGAAAAATCCTCGCGAAGGATTACAACGATGATATGCAATAAGTCATAATAGAGAATGCCAGGTGGAACACATTTTAAGCCGATCGAATGCAGTTGGACGGGGTCTTTTTTGTCGTCGTTATATATTGCGGCACGAACGCGCGTAAATATATAGAAAAATGAAAATGGAAAATTGACGAAATTCACCAGTGCAAAACTGACCAATTCGAGGAACTACTGCGTCATTAAAAATACCGTTTTCAACGAGTGATTTTAGTAATTAGGAAATACGTTTTCCCTTATTTGTAGAACCCGTTTAGTTTAACGCTCGACTATCTCCGCAATTATTTGCCGTTCGTATAAACGGCGATTTGTATAATATGTACGTACATAATTTTATGTCGACCATGATTAACGAAATATATATTTATATTATAAAAGTCCGTAAAGTACGTCGCCGATTTGACTAAAGTATCGTTTCCAAATTGTACGGAAGAAGCGTAATTGAAAAACGCCGTTACGACATTAACTCGGTAATTGGTATTCGCAGTGACGGGACGACGTTGGGTTTGCGAAGGGACCTCCACTATTCAATGTCACGTGCCCCAGCGGGATCCTATGTTCGGGCTTGCCCTTGAGACCCCTCCTTCCCACCGACCGATATATTTCGTTTGGAATTCGTCGGCCGCCGTTCGGCGCGCGGTTCGATTCTCGCGAATACGCTTACGGCGCGTCTTAATGTGAACGCGATATTGCGAGCGATAAAATTAAAAATAGGTTTTATTAACGGAATGTCCTATTTGTGTGGTAAACAAGCGGGCGCGGTCGGGCGATAATAATATTGTCGTTACAAATTCGTTTGTATCTGACGCGGGCGACTAGCGCTGTTTTCTGTAGTATAGACTACGCTGCCGTTTGCCGATCGCAGCCCGTAAGCGACCACGATACACGTTCGTTCTCGTGAAATATCACCCCGCCCGTTCGCGAATTCGCGTTCACACGGGACGCGGCGTTTTAGATACGTGTTTAGATAGATGTACGCGCCCGATAATTCGTCAACGACACGAATAACGCGGCAATACGCCGAGTCGTAGCGTTCGGCGGACGTATAATTTTCGAACGCGTCGCGCACAACGTTATAAGCGTACGACCAATTGTTTTTCGTTTTTTTTTGGTTCGTCGCGCGTCGGAAACCTATCGCGGGCCTCACATCCCGGACGACGGTCGCCGGTCGAGTCGTCGCACGTCTGTCCCTCCTCTCCTTTCTCTTTCGCTCGCGCATTCTCCATTCACTCGTTCTCTATCTCTCACCCTCGCCAACGTCGCCGGCCGAACCCGACTTAACTGCTAACACACTACGCACCGAGACGGTCGTTTTCGTGTCCCCTTGCCGTTTGAAGCACACGCATGCGCGTGCGCGAACGCTCGTACACACACACACACACACACACACACACACACACACACACACACACACACACACACACAACACACACACACACAACACACACACACACAC
>JAIPRN010000612.1:0-32577 GCA_025469175.1 Geopemphigus sp. TES_GeoC_2020
ACTACTTATATATAGTGGCGTACTTAGACCTGAATTTCGGGGGGGGGGGTTAATTTTTAAATAAATAAATCGGACGAAACGAGAAGACGCGTTACAATAAACATTAATAGATTATTCGAATTTTAACGAACGCGTTATATAACGTGTATCGAAATTAAAAAATATTTCCGTCGTTGTCGACTAAAAAAAAAAAAATCGAGAGAGATTAACTTTACCTAAAAGTTTTCGGGGTGAGGTTATACGTTGTGCGGTCGAGAGAACAGTGTATCGAAGCCCGTCGAACACGACCCGGTCATTGCGACGGACGACCCGAGGGGAAGGGACGCCCCCTAACGTTAATTTGTAGTTCTCGAACGCGACAAACGTTAGGCGCCGAAACTTCCGGGGCACGAGACGACCGCGTACGGCGCTCTTAAACGACAACCGAGCAACAAAACCGTACCCCGGCCCTAAACACGTTTATTCGTCGAACGTGATCGCGTAAAATATTCGCGGCCGGTTAGGGGAAAACTGACCGAAAGTCGGGCGCGGACGGGTTTCGCGCGCCGTATCCCCGAATTCGTCGGCGACGCGTAATCCGTACGCGCGTTCGTTATTCGTTCGACGCAAAAGTTTACCCGTCGGTACGAAATCGCGAACGTGAAATGTCGACACTCGGGCGAGTAATGGTCGATCGTTGTGTAAAACGCGAAAAAAATCGATAACAAATATACGCGGTTCGTAACGGAAACGAAAAACAAAAAAAGTTTAAAACGTCGTCGGATTCGAATCGATCGTTAAAAGCGCGTTATTATTATCGAAAGAAAAATGTCGCGGCGCGCGGTTCGGATTAATAACGAAAAGGTCTCGCACACGTCGTGATGGCGGCGTTATTAGATGCGATTTTAGTCACATCCCAACGGACCGTGTCCGGCTCTATTTCGTAATATTTCCGCAAAAAGCTCCTATACGCGTTCCAGTGACCAGTATAGCGGTCTTGAACTTCTTCAAGGTACCTTATTCACTTCGAATCGTATTTAATCGTTTTTTTTTTTTTTAAATTTATTACCTATCCGATAATTGTCGAACCGCGACAATTAAACGCTAACACACGGCGCTTTGTACCGCCTACATACGCCGGCGGACGATTTTCCGAAATCGGACGAACCGTCTCGGTCACATTTTCGGCGCACGGTCTTCCACCTCCGACGTAAACACAACCGTCGTCCGTGTACAGGGAGATTAGGCAATCGGGACACGCGACGTCCGATCATCGGCTATCGCAAACACGGGTGGTGGCAAGGAAAACACCGTTCGGTAAATAATTTGTACGCGGCCCGGGTGGAGGGGGGGGGATAAGGGGATAATGATCGGTCGTCGGTAACGAAAGTCCGTCCGTGACGAATAAAACTCGAAACGCGCGAAGACAATAACGAATACGGCCGCAAATCGTTCGGCGGTGCCTGTGCCGCGACGGCGAGGAAATATAAACGTAGCGAAAATACGACAATTCGAATGCGGTTTTCGGTCGGCGACGGACGCGTACCGCGTCGTGTACACGCGTCGAACGTGTTTTTGTACAAATCGACCGGCGATACGGACTGACCCTTTTCCTTCGGTCCCGGGCAACGTTTAATTATCCCTGTCACACGCCCTGTCGTCAATTCCACTCCCCCGAACCCTTCGCGTACCACTCTCGAGTTCCGTGCGATCTTATTGTTAACCTTCCGCCCTTTCCCGTCAACTTCCAGATCCTGTCCTATTTACCTTTTTCAAAGTCCGTCCGCCGATTCCGAAATTAATTCTTAACGCCCGTTCTCGATCACTCGCGTCTCTTCCGTCACGAACGCGCCGGTTTTTTCGTTTAATTTCGCGTAATCGCTTTCGTTTTTACAAATACTGTCGAACTGTACGACAGGATAATTTCTGAAACCAAAAAAAAAAAAAACAGACACTTATCTATATATATATATACACACGTCGAACATAAACGAGCGTTAGTTACACGAGTGTTTATACAAAAATCGACCGACGCGCGATACAAATTGCCTCCCTTTTTTTCGGTCCCGGGAGACGTTTAACGCCACTACCATCCCTCGCTTGTAAGTACGGACACGCGATTAGATTTGTCGGGTTACAACTGCGACCTAACGTAACGTTCGGGCACGAAATCGCTTCGAAATATTTACGAAATACGTACGCGCGGACACGTGCCGACCGTTTACCCGCGAACGAATTCCAATCCCGTCGACGGCCCGATAATTCTTCGGAGACGACCGTTCGGGGGACGGTACGTCTCGCCGTCGCTGTGCAACGTACGAAGGCGCGACGAAAACGCTACGGATTTCAATTTCAGCTCCGAACGAAATGTTGCCGGACGTTTTTACGGTCGCGGACCAATGGTAGCACCACCCCTAACCCCGGTCGACTATTACCGACAAGGCCACCTCCCGGGCAAACCAGCGCGTCGATATCGCCTCCGGACAACCACTTGGTCCCCCTCCCCGACGTAATCCGTTCCCAATTTGCGAACGCCGCCGCTAGTAACGGAGAACGAAAGCGTTTTTAATTTTACGAAATCGTGGAATGTATCGACTAACCTAACAAACCCCCCCCCAACCTATTAACGAATTTTCGTTCAAAATATGTACACTTTGACGACGAAACGTTTTTTTTGGGGGGGGGGACTCTCGGGAACGCGAATCTACTTTCGAGTATCTCCCGAAACGAATAACCGGGCGTACGGTTCGCGGATAATATTTTACCGACCCAGCCTGTCTCGGCGCTCGCGTGGTTTCCAATCCAAACTCGCGTTGTAACGATAATTGGTGGGGAGTAGGAGGAACGAACGAGCGTTCTCGGGACAATTTCTGGGAGGAAGTTCAAAACGCGAATTTCGAAATTTTCAAAATGGCCAATTTCGTTCCAGAAATTGAGCGGCTTACGGATTGGTTTTTTTTTTTTTTAATAAAAACGTCTTTTCGGGCGATCGTCGAGAGCGAAAACTGTACGGACGACGCCCGTGATCTATTTCGTCGCTCAAAAAAGCCAAAACGAAAGCACAGCCCGACAAACGTTCGCCGTTCACGGACTACCCCGCTAGTTCCGTCATGACAGGGGCCGGTGGTTTTTTTCGTTCGGACGTGTAACGGCTGTCTCCTCCTCCCATCGTTTCATTAAGCGACGTAACGTTTCCGCGTACGAACGAAACGCCTGCCGCTGTGACCGTACACGCCCAAGTTCCGAATCGCTATCGACGTTCGCGACGGGTGGCTTACTATGTTATGTGCGCCTATTAAGTCTCGGTAAACGTTGTTTACTGCCGGACCTCGGCAACGGTTTTATAGTTCCGCGTAATTAGGTACGTGGGTATATATATATATATACCTTGCACACGCGCGCGCGTTAAGAGCCGGAACGGACGATCGGTCAAAATTGTCCCCCCACCCACCCAAATTTCCGCGATATCAAGCGTATTTGATTATTACTTATTATTTAAACGCGAACATTTTGGTCCACATTCCGGATAAATAAATACGGCCGATTAATAATGGGGTTCGCAAGATTGTTCTAAAAAGTTCCTATACACGAGCGACGATAAAAAAAAAACCGTGTAGATGAGAAACACGAACGAACGTTTTGGAAATTGTAAATGGGCACGCGCGTCGTTTTATGCGAGGTAAAAATGTCGCATTCAATACATATCCGAGTTCGTCGAAACAATCATAAACAACTATATGAGACAGAGCGTTGGAACTTTCCCGTAATTCGTCCGTTGGTATTGATTAAATTATCCTTAAGGGTCGTCTATATAAGCCAATAGGTACACAATGAGAATGGCAAGAGTAGTCTATTAATTATAACAAAAGGTCGTAATTAAAAAAGAAAAAACGCTAGAGAAAACAATTATAATAATAATAATATTGACATATCTATTTTCGATTCAAAATTCTGACACTAAATCGAAAAAAAACATATATATATATACAATTACAATAGATAATAATAATGTTATAAATTTAAACAACACAATAAACACCGTCGATAAATTTAACTAATAAATTTAAAACAACTACGTAATAGTAGTAAAAAACAATTGCTGAAAAAATTATTACAGTAAAAAGAAAAACAAAAAAAAATTCAGCAAGATCTTCTATTTACAGTAGAAATTATAATATAATACGATAAATGTTAATATCGGTTAAAAATATTGTAATATAATATATGATGACGATATTAGTAATGTAAGTGTGTTTATTATACTTGTCTACAGCTGCACACAATAAGCCTAGCTTCAAATTGCTATACAACACAACTTCTCTAAACACTCTACAATACAATGTTCGTGTTATTAATAGTTTTCACTGTTCAACTTATCCAAAATGTGATGTAAATACGATATGAGATTGATGACGAAAAAAGAAACACGATCGCTCCGTTAATTAACGGACAAATTTTCGATTATTGTACAAAATAAAGTACATTGGTCAATAAACCACTGTTTGGTTATCTTCCGTTTGTTAATATACAATTGTATTGAACAAACACAACACGATAATAGTCATATCGGAAGAATATTAATTAAGCGACGCAGCATTTCAGTTTTGTTTTCAGCATTTAACGAATACAGAAAGGAATGTAGGCTAATTTTTAAATATTATATAAAACATTAGGTCGGAACAACATTTTATAACAAAATTATAGTCACCGAAAAATGTGTCTATCGTCAATCTAGGTTCTTTTTATATGATTTTTAACGCTTAAATACCATTTAACAAAACAACAAAGTTGCAGACACACTGTGCAAAAAAAAAATGTACAACAATGTTTTATTTCCCAACAAGTCGGTTTTGCCTAGGAAACAAAAATATTAATATAAATATTTACCGTACAATTTTTTTTCTTTGTCTTTCTATTAAGTATATTTACGAATTAAGAAATTTAAAAAATATGTACTCCTTCATAAACGAACTTAACGCAAGTCCGGAGTATCATTGACCAACTTCTTAATGCGCAATAATATTGTCGTGTACCACTGGTCCAATCGTGAAATGGAATCATAATCTTTGACTGCTTCTGTAAAACCATCAGCATTTTGTTCTTGGATATGATTCAGTAACACCTAGAAAAATCGTTTTTCAAAAATTAATTATATATATGATACGATGATGCACAAATACATTGCATAATATTATTCTCCGTTTTCTTAAAGGTTTAAAATTTGTATCCCAGTTTTAATTGTACCTATGAGGGATATCATTTATTTCTTATTAGAGTTTCGGTAGAATTTTATTTAAAGTTCTAACGCACTAATTTCTTCTATTTTGTATATTCTGAGTAGACATCTTTTTAGTGACAATTTTAATAGTCGCTTTTCGTACGTTTTTTTGAAAATGTATATAAATTCATTGGCATAACATAATTTAATACACGGGTATTTGAATATTTAATAAATACAAACGAACGCCATGACAATATAAATTTCTGTTTTATTCTTATGTCACGCATGACATATGTTCACAATTAGTAAAATGACTAGTATACGATACAACATTGCTGTTGTATACAAATTAAAAAAAAAACCAAACATTACTGTTGTATAAAAAAAAAAAAAACCATTGTATTATTATACATATTTAGTCTAACCACACACAAAAGCCGTAATTATTTTAAAATTATGAGCAAATTTTAACGTATATTTTTGAATCTGTTTTCATGGTGCGTCAAAATTAATTATGACAACTTCTTTACGCTAAATCCGAAATATTGCATTATTATTTATTTACCTGTAGTAATTTGTATTCTCTACTATCTTGGAAAGCAGGATACCGTTCAATGTATTGATTCATGGCCAGTTGTGCATTGAGTACATCGACGCACAAATGGCATAAAGCCGCCCGGAAGTAATATTCTTTAGCGCTATACTTCAACAGAGAACTGTCCAACGATGTACCAGCAACCTAAAACAGACAGTGAAGATTAGTCACACCAAATAAAATGAATACGTCCCAAATTGAAACACATCACAGTACTTCTTCGTATATCTGAATAGCTCGCTCGTAGTCTTCAAGTTGCGCTGCATACTGCGCTACCTTGAGTTTGCATTTGTTGGCTGAACTTTTGCTCTCTTCGGCCATAAAATAATCTGCAGCCTTCTCATAGTTGTTTATAGCACGTTCCAGGTCGACAGCTTCAGTCTCGTACATTTCAGCTATGTTTTGATGTTGTTTGGCTGCCATAGTAAAACGGCCCATATCTGTATATATGTCAATAGCTTTTTCCAGACACACTGCAGCCTCTGTAAAGTTGAATAATACAATATTAAAAACAACAACAACCACAAACTTAACAGATAGTTGGAAGAAAACCAAAATTATAAGAACAATTACAGCCATTATTCTGGTGATAAAAAAGGACAATTTGTGATAAATTACTATAAAACACCCATCTACATTAGATTGTTGCTTACATAGATGTTGTATCATCATTAAATCAAATTTATCAAACTATATATTAAGATTTGAGACCACAGCTTTATATACAATATTTAAATGTTCAGGATACCAAATAAGCACACAATTGTGATAAACGGAAAAATATAAAAAAAACATTATTCAAATTAATTTTATACGAACAAATGAACTGCGTACATAAAATAAAATACTTTGCGCCGCTGTCGCTTATTACTATACATACCATTTGGATCGGTTTTTTTGTAGCAATTTGCAGAGTCTACATAATTTGTAGCAGCATCGTGTTTACGGCCTGATTTAGAGTTGAGATCGGCAGACATACAAAATGCTCTACCAGCTTGTGACCATTTTTTCGCCATTTTAAACAAGTTTGCAGCGCGTTGATAGCAATCGATTGCGTCTTCAACTTTGGAAACATTCCTGTAAAAACGTAAATAATTAATTTGGCACATTCATACATGAAACATAATAAATGTGCTTTGTATATAAAACGAACTTTTATTTAAATCGAAACTTAATTAAACGCTACAGGCTAAAATGTTTAATATGTTTTTCTTTTCGGTAATTTCAATAAAACTTATAAAACGGTATATTATAAAGGTTTAGATATTTAACATTAAAGAAAAACAATATTTTTAGTACGTCGAAATTATTTCAGATGCGTCATATTAATATACTAAATATGTTCAATGATGAGTGTGCGTTTTGAAGTAATTGGTTTCTTTACTTTTGTAAAAGGTTTCGATTGGGAAATGCCATAATACCACATAATATTCCGTATGAAATTATAATCTTATCTTGAAAGAAATATTAGTCATCATCAAGACTATTATTATACGGTGGAATGTATTTTTGAATGTAGAAAGTAAAAATTCTAATTTTCGCAACAAAATTATACGATAATCTTACATTTATAAGTTCATACCTACGTTATCATTAACGAACTTTAATGAATTGTAGACATTTATTTTGTCAAAATAATACCCACGGGCGCCATAACGTAACATTTTGTAACCCGTATAGATTAATAATTATAAAATAACAACGTAAGTATGGGTTATTGAAAGCACGGGAACCAGACGGCGTATTACGTAATTATATAATGATACTTTCTATTTCACTGATCTTTAGTTCGCAAACAGTTTCTTTCTTCAGCAAACTTAATTATATAACGATACAACATTGTCATTTTTCTCATTCGTCTACGCGTTATTAAGTGATCCATCATTAGTTATATATCCTATTTACATTTTAAAGAAAAAAGAAAAATAATGACGAAATACGTCGCTTACTAGGCTACTAGTTATTCAACGTAACACACAGACCGATTACAGATTTCCAAAAAATCCAATTAAAATTTATATTTCTCTCATATAGTAACGGTTGTTTAAAAATGGTAGACAATTAGTAATTAAGGGATAGTAGAACATATATTCCCTCGGTCATAAGTCATCGTTCGATAATTCTACGAAATTGCAAACCGAACACGGCGAAACATTAAAAACAAAACGAAATCGGCTACCAAAGGCGGTAGGTACATGGTTTCCTTGTTGTACACGAGTTGTTTACCATAAACGGTTACGCAACGGGCGAAATCAAATAAACGTCGTGGTGGCGTCGCGTAACAATGTTTTATTTCTGTTCATACCGCTGAACCAAACGCGCACAATTCCGACATTTTTTTGATAGTAAAAGGCCGGCCCGGTGCGATGCCCACGCGCTTAAAAGCCGAGTCGCTCACCCGAACAACGACGAGAAGAAACCTTTGGACGAGTTGAGTTTCTTGTCCGCCTCGGACAGCAGGGCCATGGCTTTCTCTTCGTTGCTCGACATGGTCGGCCGGACGGAACACACGAACACTGGGAGGGGAAGGTGGTGAGGGGACCCGGAAAAACACACTCGTTCGCTAGCTACTGCGTCTTCGGATTAATTCGCGTTATCCCTTGACGAAGGGCGGTCGAGCGGCCGTTGATCGATGGTAGGAGCACGCGAAACGACGACGAACGTTCGGTACGTTCGCACAATGCAACGATGACGAACGCGACGAAATATAGCGACCGTCTGCTATCCGTCAACGACGAAGAAATATTGATAAAATAATTGCGCGGCAACGTCGCCAGAGAGCGCAGCAGCGGCGGCGGCGCTCACCACACCTGACCGTCGCCGTCGCGGCAACGTCGCGCTTCCCCTCCCCATCAACCCACCGTTCCCACCGATGCCGATAATCACCGGAACGTCGTCGAAATTATCGCTCGACACCGTTCCGTTATCACTTCGTCGGTTATTCGCCGTTGCCGACGTCGTCGCCGTGTTTACGCGTCAAGCTGTCGCGGCTGTCCGACATCGTCCGGGACGTAATAACAGGCAACGCCCGTGTGGACAGCGGTCGTCATGAACAACAAACCGGCCAAGGACGAACAGGACGGGCTACAGGCCTTGGTGGTGGCCAGCTTCTTCCACGGGAACTTCTGGCCGGTGGCGGGCCGGCACGACGCGTGCCTGGTGCCGTTGGTCAACAAACCGTTGCTGTACTACGCGCTGGACATGCTCGAATCGGCCGGCGTCGCGGACGTGATCGTGTTCTGTTCCAGCGGCAGCGCGGACCGCATCAAGGCGTTCGTCCGCGCCGCCGGATTCCGGCGGCTGGACGTCACGTACACCAGCTCGGACACGTGCCGCTCGCTGGGCGACGTGCTCCGGCACGTGGACGCGTGCGCGCTCATCCGCAACGATTTCGTATTGCTCGGCGGCAACGTGGTCGGCCGGTTGCCGTTGGTGTCGATCGCGGACAAGTTCAAGGCGCTCCGGCAGAAGGACAAAGGCGCCGTGATGACGCTCGTCTATCAGCGATCCGACGACGGCGGCGGCTGCCAGACGCTGGTGCTGGACGCCGAGTCGAGACGCGTGCTCTATCACGACAAGACGCGGGGCCGGATCAACTTACCCGTGCATCTGGTGCTGGACGGTGGCGCGGTACAGATTAGGCGCGACCTGTGCGAGACGAACGTGGCCGTGTGTTCCGTGGCCGTGCCGCCGTTGTTCGCCGACAATTTCGATTTCCAGACCAAAGATGACTTCGTCAAGGGCCTGCTGATCAACGAGGAGATACTGAACAGCACGCTGTACGCGCACGTAGTGGATGGCGACGGGTACGCGAACCAGGTGTTCGACTGGCCGTCATACCAAAAGGTCAGCCACGACGTGCTACACCGGTGGAGTTATCCACAGGTGCCGGAAATCATAGACCGATACAGTTTGCGGTATGGCAACGTGTACTTGGGTGACCGTGTCAAGCTGGCGCTTACATGCCACGTGGGCAACGACGTGGCCATCGGGTCTGGTTCGACGTTGGGCAATGGTACGCGAGTACTGTGTAGTGTCGTTGGTGTTAACTGTACCATCGGCAACAACGTTATCATTGAAAACTCGTACCTGTTCAATGGGGTTACTGTCGGTGATGGCTCAATTGTACAATATTCGGTTGTTGGTGAGAATTGTACAATCGGCGGCAATAGCACCATTATGGACAGTTGTATTCTTGGTAGTGACGGTGTCGTTGTTGAGCCTGGCACAAAACTACAGGGCAAACGTGTGCTTGCTTCTGACTCTAATGGTAAGGCAAACCGGTTAAGCAGCTTGGCCTATATATACGAAGCCAATGACAATTCTGATTCTGACGAAGAACACGAAATAGTTGCTAATCTGACAAACCATGTAAGATCTATGTCTATGAATAGTTGCAATTCCTCATCAGATGACAATGATGACGCCTCGTCGATTGTCGCGTCCATTCCAGATGATACATGCATGTTTTATTCTGAAGTTGTGGACTCATTGATCAGAGGCTTTGAAGACCATGTACACTGCGATAACCTAATATTAGAGATTAACTCGTCGCGGTACGCATACAACATCAACTACAGAGAAGCAAACTTCCAGGTGATACGAGCAATGTTAACACTGAACAGTAAGGCTGAGCTCGAAACCCTGAATCAGGTTCGGTTTTACACACAGTTACAATCCAAGCTTGATTATTTCTTACCGGTGTTGAAGAATTACATAAAGACTGCAGATTCGTGCGAAGATTGTTTATCAGCTATCGAAGATGTTGCCAAGTGTGAACAAATGCTCAATACAGTTGTGGTTAAGTTAATACATCACTTGTACGATGTGAATGTGCTCAATGAAGAATCTATTCTAAAATGGCATCGAAAACGAGAAGATACACAGTTTGCGAGGGATATAAGAAAAAAAGCTAATAAACTAATTGAATGGTTAAAAGATGCTGAAGAAGAAACAGATTCTGATGATTGTTGATTTTTGGGAAAAAATTTAATCTGTAAACTCAATACCAAAAATGTTTATATAAATATATATATATAGGACACAAAAATAAAACATTTTATATTCCTAAGATAAGAAGTCAATAAATTATACATTTTATGTAATAAAATAATTTATATTAATTATACATTTTCAATATCAAATATTTACATAAATAATATAAATAAAGTGGCTTTTTTGTTTGTTTTTCATTGGAAACGTATTAAAATGAAAAAACTAAACATAGACAAAAATAAGTCAACAACGCACAGCCATTAATCGATTAAACTCTGAAAATGTAGTAATTTGAAAAAATAAATATTTAATTATAAAGAAAAGTTAAATGTCTGGCGATGCGTATTTTGGTAACAATAAAAGAAAATTATAAATTTCGCCATTTATGTTTATGTTAAAATAGTGTCATTTTAGAGGATATACAAACACAAAAAAAAGCTTAAAATTAACTTAACTTTAGGTAGTACTTAATATCGTATAATAATAATAAACCTAACCATGATTATATGATTAATCAATAATAATTGTAGTCTTTGTAAATGGGATATGGTGGGAGGGTAATAGGGCAAAGAACAAAATATGTGTACAGTTTATCATTCGAATAGATTAGACATGACGAACATTACGATTATGCCAGCCATTATTAACATAAATTGTTTGATCGATTCTTTTGGGTTCTCTTCGTGTATAAGCTCAGGCAACACGGTGACCAAAGATATGTGAAGAAAGCCACCAGCTGTAAATGGCATAATCCATGATGTTTTTGCCTCTGAAATAAAATGATTTTTATTATTTATACATTCTGTTTGGTTTTTGTTTAAAAGTAATATACTTTAACGTATTTTGTGTATTTAAAACATTTTAAATGTGGAGGCTAAACATTAAATTAACTTACCCACATCACCAGAAACTCCGCTACAGTAAATGGCTGTAAGGGCTCCAAATATGCCAGCTGATGCTGTGTATACTTGAGCACATGCCGCCTGCCAACGATTGAACCCAGACTTTAAAAGAATAGCAAAATCACCAACTTCATGAGGAATTTCATGAACTAAAACATAAAAATCATCATATACACATTAAACTGGTAAAGAATCAAGGAATATGTTGTTTATGCGTACCCAATATTGCCAATGTAGTGAACAAGCCAACTCTTGGTGATATGAGAAAGCTTCCCCCTAATGCCAGACCATGAGTGAAATTGTCAATACAATTGGCAAATAAATTTAAATAGCCACTTATCTAAAAATAACGAAATATAATGGTTACACAATAAATATAGTGTCTATGTATAAATACACATACTTGTTTTTAAGTATATAAAATGAGCAATAAGTATATTAACTCACTTGAATGCGATTTTTTTCTTTACCCAACATACCATCATTATCACATTTGGTTGATTTCTTTAATTTAATATTATTGTTGACTGAGTTGATATTGGTAGACACGTTAGTTTCAATAACTTCATTACTTTCCATGTCGTTGGATAATGAAAATATTTTTTCGACTATGATAAATACTAACAAACCTGCCAGTACCCACCAGCCATCACGGATCCAATTTCCGTGTCTATCTTTAAATAATTAAATAAATAACATACAATTAATAGATAACAATTGACTGATTATAATTGACAGATATTGGTGAAACAAACCCTTAGAAGTGACCCAAACTTCAGGCAAAACGTGTAAAAACACATCACCTAACATACCACCAACAGAAAAGCTCAGCAACAGGCGTAAATGTTTACTCCCAGCTGTAAACAAAATAAGTGTTTTATTATTACACAAACAAACAACAGGTTTTTTACAAAACTTTGTGGTTTTAATATTTGTTTAGGACTATATTTTATTATTATGACTACTTTCATAGTTATCAATCACTACATTATTTGTTTTAATCCGAAGATATAGTTAATTGAAAATAATGTTACTGTTTTAATTCATTCCATAAATCACTGTTTTATTATTCGTATTTTATGTAATAATTTAATAACTATATAAACTGTCAATAGTTATGTTAAAAGCCATGTGTTGAACTGTCAACACAAAAAAGTATTAACGAACAATAAATGATGATAAATAATTTTGATACATACAATAATCAACCAAAGTATAAATTTTTTGCTATTCACTCTACCAGTTTATTACGTAATTACTAATAAAATTCAATATAAAATTATATAGTGTTATAGGTTGTACAAGACAATGACAGATGAAAAATACTATGTAAACCATTTTTATTTTTTTACAAATAAACACAAATTGTAATGCATTGTTAAATAAAAAACAGCTGTAAATTATTGTTATTTTTACTAATTACTATTCACATCAATGAAATGGTAAAAATTGAAACATATTGGACATGTAAGGGCCGAACAAAAATAAAATATCTTGCCATTATTAGAATAACCTTGTGGAAATGTTATTTTACAATATCAATATTATAGCAATAAAGAAAATAAAAACATTGTGAAATAGAATAAAATTATTACCGTTTTATATTAAAAATTATGTAACACTACTAAACTTATTTGAACAAAATTTAAAGATAAATATTTTTTAATAATAATTTTTTTTTAAAGAAACAAAAATTCAAGAATAGAAAATAAAACAAATAGACATACACTAATTAATGTGATTCACAACACAAGTATGAGAAAATATTTCATGCACAAAATATAATATAGAATCTATAGTAAATTTTGCATGGATATTTAAAATTATTGGACATAAAAATAAAAATAGGTATTCAAAATACAAATGGCAAATGATTGAAAAACGATCTAATAAATTTTATAAAAAAATAATGGCAATATTGTCTCGTTAATACACTAATGTCGCAATTTCTTTATAATTATTTTGCGACGTCCTATTTGTTATATAAGATGCACGTATTATTCATTCGTATCATTACCAACAATAACCAATGAACGGTAAAGTTTTGCGCAATAATAAGTTAATATCACAAGATAATCAGTTACCAAAGTGAAAGATCCTATTTTGAATGTACCCAGTGTTTGACAACAATGTAAAATTAATTAATACGGCCTAAAGATCTATAGTTCAAACAGGATGTTGTATTTAATCGAAAGTGTATCTAATCATGAACACAATTTAATCGTCAATTATTTTCAAGGTCAACCAGAGTCTCAGACGCTTACATCGAACAATTAATTTATAAGGACATTGCCAATTTCTTTGTTTGGCCACAGTATTTTTATGTACGGTTCAATATGAAAATAATACCCAAAGTTACAACTTTGATCGTGACATTTTAATATGTAACTATTTGTTGAACTAATTCTAAAACACCCTCAAATAGAAGGTCCTGTATATTTACATATAGATGGACATACTTATTTGTAAATAATTAATAATTTCTTTGTTCAACCGGAACATTCCAAAATAAAAAAAAAATAACATCGAGTACGATTTTCTAAAGAAATGTTATTCGTAACAAGTGAATTAATTAGAAACTTCTTGTAAAAAATCTAAATATTTATACATACACTTATAGTTATCAAATTACGCTATTATGTCTATTAAGCACATTAGTTGTACAAATTGCATAGATAGTTAACGCAATAAATACATGGTTTTGTGTTCGAACTGTAATAATGACACACAGTTTATTACATAAATATTTCTTTTTACCACATGCTGAAATATGATAATTAACAGACATATTTAGTATGAACATTAATTTAGAAAATATAAAACGATTTCTAGAATGAAAAAAAAATTAAAATAAAGCAAACTTTAAAAATGTAAATATTTAAAGGGAGACTTGGACTACATATATCAATTACATCGATAGCAGGTGTTTAAAAAATAACATCGAATAGCAATTAAACAAAATAAATAAACCATACATACATTGTATCATACGCTGATAACAAGATTACATTGTTATGTATCTAATTGTTTTCAACTGTTCGATACGTTTATGTACTTAGTCGGTATTTTTATACGAAGTTGTATTATTATCGTCAGTTAAGCGCCTATTATTTAATTAAATATAATTGAAAGGATGGATTCACGAACCAAGGAAAACTTAATCTTATCTACTACAACGATGTTGGAATAACGACAAAACACACAAGCTCCACTTGTTTAAATTCTTAAAAAGAAAAAAATACTTTGGCCTGCCTACATTAAAATTGAAAACGTCTCAAATTAGTCGAATAAGACATGATGGTAGTTCACAGTATTTTCTCGACAGTCCATCAGGGATGGATTGTTTCACCGCAACAAGGTGGATACTCACATCCTGTCTTCAAGGAAATGGTGTCGTCGACTGGCAAAATGAGCAATGGAAAGAGTCCGCTGAGACCCACAATGATGGAACCAATGATGGACATCAGGACTGGCTGATATTGGGTGGACAGGAGCATCGTGGCAGCCACGCCAACGACGTTTGAGTAGCAATCGACAAATAGGCCATGAGTGAACAACGTTGAGTTACGGTCGTGATTGTTGTCACCGCCGCTGTCGTCGTTGTACACGACGGGAGCGGAGTTGATATGATAAGTGTTCATTTCAAGCGAGGACACACGTGTAAAATTCTCGCCGGCGAGTACGTCCGAGACTGCTGCGAATGCTTCTGACACCGCGCAGCAATCTCAACGAACACGAGTTGTGTCAAGTAGTAGTTATCTGTTCACTTCAGCGCCAGACCTAGGAATACGGAGGGGAAACGAAAATCAGTAACGCGACGAACGTAAAAACGTAACGGCGAAATAAAGCGAAAGCCGCCGCCGCCGCCGCCAACAACAACAACGGCGGGAGATTACGGGGCGTCGAAAACACGACGACGACGACGCCATTCCGTTCGTTTACGACGCAAATACTTTGCGTCGTTATCTCACCGCGAGCGCCGTCCAACAGCCACTTCGTAGGCGGGTAAGTAATTATCCGCCGTCGTCTGTTCGCATTTCCGCCAGGCGGACGATTCTTGTTCGCTGGCGCTTCCACGACGACGAGGAAAAATCCGGATAAACGGACGGCAAAGGACACACCGAGTCGGACGATGGACCGGAACGCACGACGACCGCGATAACGGAGGCGAAATGTCTCACCGGGCCCCGTGTAGCGTCCGTAGCGCGGACGACGGCCAAAACAAGCGGCGATCGACGACGGCGCGCGGGCCGCGGAAATCCCAAGGTCATCGGGCGCGCGCCGCCAGGAAATAAACAAACAAAGCGTTAATCGTGCGCGGCGGCCATGGTGTGTCCCTGGACCGCGACACCATCTAGCGGTAGTCGGTGTTGTGTTTCCCCGGGATTTCGAACGTTGAAACAACTTGATCGCGGGCACGCGTACCCGGTCATCACGGTTCTCTACGCGGGTAACCGCGTTTACCGTGGTCCACTCTGGGCGGCGGTACCGCACTACTCCGCGTAACGAAACACCCGAACTAAACGAACATTTTTCGGATCAACGTATACGCCTACAACCGAGAATTTACGCGTTCTTGTCGCATACAGGCGATGTGCTTTTGAGAAAACGTTACCGCGTCGAACTTCGGGACGTCGACGGTCCGGCGTATCTCGAAATTAAGAAAGATCGGTAGGGACACGAATTCCGTCGAGACTCGGGGAGAACCTTTTAATACGCGAAACGATATTCGACGCGACCGGGTTGGCGGAAAGGTCCTGTTTAAAAGTAAAACTGGATTAACAACAACGACCGACGAAACATTGGCACGAATAATAAATAGTTTCGATCAGCAAACGTGAAGCGCGAAGTTTACGGAACAAAGTATAGTTATAAAAAAATTTTAATTTCGAGCCTCGTTCTTTTTTCGTTTCTAAATTAAATTCATAAAAAAAACGATCAACTTTTTTTTTTGGGGGGGGAGGTATTCTAGAATTATTAGTTGAGAAATAGCAAATATTTTTGAGGTCTACCGATTAGGTTACATGTTAGTTTACGGAATTTAAAAATCTTGCGTGAACACTTGATAGATCCGACTGCGACTATTTTCGACGAATATCATCGAAATGTGGACGGATATTACTTTTTTTTTGTGGAGAGAAGAAAATTTACTGCGATAAGTGAATCGGTATTTGACTAACGGAAACGTTAAAGAAACCACGATTTTGTCGTAAAAGATGATCGTACGCGAGGACTTAAGTTGGCGTTGTTCAAATGACGGCGAACAAAGAATTCGACGGTTTACGTACGTTTGCTCGGACAAACGTGTTCGACATACGTTATTTGTTTACGATGTTCGACTTTCGTTTCTCTCTCATTTGGAAGTAAAAAAAAAAATAGGAGAAAATACTGATACGGTAATCGCTGAAACACCGACACGCGCGAATAATCGAAAGACGTTATAACGAATATGTCGTTTGAACTCCATTCAACGTTATCGTTCATATCGCCATTAACGGTTTATTTTTTTGGAAAATATTTGTAGCCATACTTAGTTGTCCGGACGATTATTTTCGGTTTGTCCGACGACGGTAACGACACCGTGAGACGAAAGCCACCCGTACGTGATTCAATTGTAACCGTACGCGAACGAAAAACTAAAATGGAATCCGTTTTGACGTTTTTGTACAAGAAAGTAATCGTACTAAATATGACCTACAATATTTCCATCCGATAAAATCGACTTTAGTCGAACTCGAATGTCTTAATGTCGATTTGTTAATATCGGTACATTATTTGTTAAAATAATGTTCGTATACATTTAAACTCATTATTAGTATTCGACATATTTACGTTCGTATGTTACGTTCGACATTATTTTTCTTTTTATTCATAAATCGAATTTTTAAAGAATATCCAATTGTAATCTATTTTAGACAGTTCCGTTGAGGAGGGATTTTGGTAAATATGTATATATATATAAATTATATTTAAGTTTTTACAAATATGTTCGAAACGATTGAAATATTTCCGAAATACGCGAAAGTCAACGAAATGGGGACCAATTCGAGGTTGGTTCAATCAGAAAATTCTTCCCCTTGCGCGCGAGTACAGGGGCGTAGATAGAAATATTTTTCGAGGAGGGTGCGCCGATTAAATAATTTTTACGTATTACGAACGTATTTAATGGACTACGTTTAATTTTTTCCTAAATTCGTCGCAATTTCGCGTGTGAGACTACCTCAACTGTAAGTACGCCCCTGCCCAAGTGTACACTTGTATGACGTGTTGAATAAGTAAATAACAGAAACCATTACACCAAAAATCATGATCGTTAGATACGTCGAAGGTTGACATGTGGCATTTACGATCTCGCTCGTGTTCTAATTAATTTATTATTCCCGGACGCGATCGAAACGCTCCATCAACTGTCTATCTATAATAATTGTTTTAATTCAAAAATAGATTATTTATCTATAATATTGTTCGCGTATTTTTCGTGTCGCCTATGTATTGTTGTTTATACGTCAAACATAGCGTGTAGATAACATTTAGACCCGGTAAAATATTATCACGTGAAAAAGTGTTTACGGCCAAAATTTCTAATAAAAAAAAAATAATAATAATAATAAATTTTCGTACGCTCGTAAAAACTATTTAATTCAAGTCGATTTATTATACCAACTATCGCGAGCGTGTGTAAGAAAACGTCTTCGGATTTTCATTACGATTTATTTGTGGATATCGAATCTATTTTGATCAAGATGTTTGCTTCTATACTAGGAGAAATATCGTTAAAAAACAAAAAAAACGCGCGCACTTATATCGATAATCATCGGAAATAATTTCGCCATTTATCCAATATGTCGAA
Source organism: Geopemphigus sp. TES_GeoC_2020 (assembly GCA_025469175.1). Lineage (NCBI taxonomy): Eukaryota > Metazoa > Arthropoda > Insecta > Hemiptera > Aphididae > Geopemphigus > Geopemphigus sp. TES_GeoC_2020. The sequence goes on from JAIPRN010000612.1 coordinate 18,543, forward strand.
AATGGAAAACGGCGCGTAACAACTATTCATATTTACGACAATCGTACTACGAAATCCAGTTCTCCCGGCTTTTCGCGATTACGTCGATAATATTTTTCAGGTTTAACTTAATAATTGGTCCGTTCGAGCGTTCCTGTTGACCAACGACGATTCGCCGCTAAACGAACGTGTTTATCAATAACCGATATTTATTTTCGTAACGGCGGCACAGTTCGGGTCGGTGAATATCAATCGTTTGTGCTGAGACGAAAAGGGCCAAAGTGGGCAGACAGATTAGCTCCACCGCCACATGAACAGCGGGCGGCGAGATAACCGACGTAATAATGGACGACGTTATTGTTGGAAAAATATAACGGGACGTACCTGTATCACTGAAACATTGGATTGCGATAGGAAATTAGGGACCTTGTCGAAGGTTTTATGATTTGACCGGAAAGACGCGGGTTGTTGAACGCAACGTGGACGGAAAAGCCGAAACGAAGAGTTTCGTCCGCCATTAAGATGGTGACGAACGGTTTCGTTTTAAATTCAATTTCGAGAAACCCTTAAAAATCGGGGCTTCTTTAAACCGATGGTCCATCGAGTGCTCAGTAGGATGGCTTCGGATTTGTTTAGTCACCGTGCGACTTTCGTACTTTCGGTCTATTATTGAAAGAATCGTATTGGGATATAGCCACCGATACGTTTTCATTGGTTTTTCTCGTTTCGATTAAGTTTCCTGCGCATACAACAAAAACGTCGAATACAATTAATACGTATTTCGGAACTTATCGGTTTAATACTCTCGTATAAATGATAATAATATTTAACGTACGTCACGTCGGCCTTGTTCGAAAACTGAGCGAGAAAAAAGAACGTTCCTAAACGACGGAACAATTGCCGTGCGATTAGTACAATGTTACGTGGCGGCGATATACATAAATGTCAGGTATTCGAGGCCAATTTATTAAATATGTATGTGTATTGCGTACGTTGCATAAGTGTACACATATTATTTTGTTTTTTAACTTCAAAATTTAAAAAAAGTAAATTGATTTAGTTAAAAGTTTCCGATTAGCGCGAAAAAATAACGCGAAATGATCGTAAAAAAAACGTATTAAACAATATGTTTTGTACGCCGTTATCGTACACAATAAAACACGCTATATACGTTTGCGTGTATATTATACGTACTTGTAAGTCTGGACCGACAAAAACGAATTATAATTTTCTACAAATACGGACCTGACGCGTACGTCAGTTAACGACAATTTATTTAACAATTGTACGTAAAGCGAACATTGTTTTCGAATAGTGTTTCTCGAGGCAGAGACGGTACTATTGTTTTAACGTTTTTAAATTCGGTTTCTCGAAGGGGTGTCGCCTTCATTTGACGATACATTTCCGTGTAGACCGAACTCCGGAATTTCGCGTCCGTTTACGAACAACGGGTGGCCCGCGAAAACGGCCGATCGGCGAACGGAACGGAAGGAACGACGAATTCGAGAGGTGCCGTACGGTAAACGTCCGCTAACAACGCGCGTTTACAATGTGCACGTAAGCGCGTATTATCGCCGTGACGTGCTCTCGCGCGGCGGTCGCGTATATATTTAGAATAAACAATCAACGACGCGAACTATTTTCGGTGGACACGCGACGAACACGCTAAAAAAAAAAGAGCGGCGGTATTGACGTTTAAAAGTTTATCGGTTTCGCCGATGTACGCGCGCACGTGTAGGTTCGACTTTGAATTTGGCGACTCGACGACGACGGTACGAATTAACGTCGGGTTTTCGGGCCGGGCGTGCGTATACGACGTACGTCGTGCGGGCCAACGATTTCGATTGAAGAACAAAAACGACTCGTTACCGTCGATCGTGTTTCCATCACGTCGGTACGACGATCAAATACTCGCCGCGAACGAGTCGTTCGTTCGCATCTTCAAAAATAACGCGAGTACCGTCGACGGTATACGGAAACGTTTCGATCGGGCAATAACCGCAGTTCCGATTGTCCGTACGTTACTTCCCTTCCCCCTCAAGGGGACTCGTCGCGGTGAGCGGGCTTGATCCCCTCGTGGGGCCTCCTGACTAAGAGTTCCTAACGGCCATGGTTCAGAGGACACGCACATGGACCGAGGATAAAGCCTTGATAAAGGAAAGGACATGTATGAAAAGTTGGCCATGGTTTGAGGGAAGTTAAATCAATGGCCCAAGGACTAAGGGCTTAGATACGGGCGAAGGTCTGACAGAAAGTTAACCGGTTTAAATGGTTTTTATAACGGTTTTTACGGATTGGACACTGGACTCGGACCAAGTAGAGAGACACGGATATTTTTTGGATAACGGACTTTTTGGTCGTGTTGGAAATAATTCGCCGGTGTTTTGGTTGAACTAGGCCCACCGGCTGTGGTGGCCAGAATATCGGGAGGCTAGCTCAGTAAAATTTGCGACCTGGGTCGACCCACCGATGTCAACTAAAAAACCTAGTCGGTGCTACGGTAGTGCCGCCGGGTCGCACTGTCGATTCGATTATGTTCGTCGACTTGGTCCGGCGCACCGTACCCAATTTTTGGCTGAGGCGTCTACTTCGGCATGGTGGTCGTGGGACAGGCGCGCAAAATGGTTGGACAACTAAACCATTTCGCCCGGCTGGGGACCGAACGACGTCCCGGTTCCATAATAGGGTACGGATCAGTGGTTTCGGTGGTCCATACTGACGATCCGTGACTTCGGCCGTGCGCCACGGCGCACCTTGAATAGCGCCAAGCGCTATGGTGCGCCGGGGTAAAGGGGTGTTTACGACGTCGTATTTCAATTATGGCGAAATGTAAAGTACAACGACACGTTTGCGACGATCGTTTCGCTATCCGGTAACGGTTAAATCGACGATCGAATACATTCGCGACAATATTACAGGTACAATACGATTATCGTGCACCGGAGGCTCTCGGCATCGCGGCACCGAAAATAAACGTCGTTTTAACCGTAGCGTCGTTTCGGTATTTTTTTCGCTTTCTTCGCCGTCTCGGGATCACGCGGCGCCCCAACGTAATTATCGTATCGGCGTTTCCTCGCGTATAGTTTAGCGGTCGTTATCAGTGATAGTGGCAACGGTTCGAGAACCTCCGTTGGCTTCGGTCGAACACGGCCGACGGTAAACGTTAAAGGGACGGCGGAGTCGGGCGATTAAGTTCGTCCGAGTAATTGTACGCGAACGAACTATTAGTCGTTTTACTCTACAGTTACTCGAACGTAAACGTTTCGTACAATTTTCGAGCCGCGGTCTTGACGCTACTACGGCCCTGTTGAAAACACGCCCGTTAAAAATAAACGTAGATGCCGACGAGAAAAATTCGGTTAAAAATTATCGAATTCGAAAAGAAGAAGAGAATAAAAATAAAACGGAGAAGTGGACTGACGGTAGTTTGCTTTCAGTTTCGTTTCTTTTTTGGTATTCGTGCGGCCGTTATGAGACGAAAATGGAAATTACCGTTTGGTCGTGATCGAAAATGTTCGCGGCGTCGTCTAGAGAATTTCCACCGGCCATTTGCGTTCGTCGTTACGACGACGGGCTCCGGGTACGCCGTATAAAACATCGTTCGACCGTCAGTGGTCGGATTCGGTCCCTAAGCAACCGCGAATGAGCGTTCGCCCGAGCGAATTGAATTCCGGTGAAAAACGTTTCCATTACGCGCGTGTATTGGAAAAACGTGCGCACGTATCGGTGCGTTGATGGACACGAAAATCGTGTTCGTCGAATTGTACGGCGCTTTTACCCGTCGTTCGCGATTCCCGTACATATATTTCCGTACACGTTTCGGCCGAAAGTGTCCGGTATTCGGCATCTGGCACGAGATGATCGAGTCCGGACGGGCCACCCGCGCTTATATATACATCATCATCCTCGCCTTATTCCCATCTATTTGGGGTCGGCCACCTTAGTCTTAAACCTCCATTTGCCCCGATCTCCTACATCCTCGACGCACACACCAGCAATTCTCATATCCTCCTCAATCGTGTTTAGCCACTTCTTCTTTGGTCTTCCTCTTCTTCCTTCCGCACTCAATTTCATAACTGTTCTTACTGCTTCTTCTCTCCTCATAATATGCCCAAACCATCTAAGTCTATTCTCCGCGCTTATATATACACGCGTATTACGAACATTATTATTCCGGATCGGTTCGCGGCGATTTATCCACGCTTAGATGGACACGAATATATTTCGTACGAAAAAAAACCAATATATTAATAGTATTTCACCGGTGCTCGCGGCGGCAACAAACGCGCTCGTTTGGTGGTAATCTATTTTCGGACGTGGGGCCCGGTCGCGACAATACGGCCGACGACGACGACAACGACGACGGCGACGGCGACGCCGACGACGGGAGATTCGATTGTTCGCAATTCCGTTCGCTTTCCGGTGCCCGACGGCGTCCGAAGAGAACCCGGATCAGTGTTTGTAGTACGGGCGCGTTGATTGGACGCCCGTCCGCACGGGAATAAATCGCGTAGCTCGCAACGACCTAACCGGGGACCGGTGCCGCCGGCGACAATTATGGACTCGTGGCTGTCGGTGAACGTGTCGACGGCCAACGCGTTGTCCAGGGACGATCAAGCGTCCGTCCGCGGAACCAAGACGGTAACGTTCGTTTTCGCGGATTTCGATCGGGTCGGTTGCCTCCCGGCCGGTCTCGTTCGTCCGCGGCGCGATAATGGGTTGGCACGGGCGCCAGATCGCGCGCCCGTATTTATAGAGCGCACGAATAAAACCGCTCGGCGTTTATGTTTTCGCGTTTACGCGCTCCCGGAAATCCGTCGAAACGCGTTACAGCGCGCGCGTAATTAGGCCTTAAAAATAACTTTTTCTCTCCCCTTTTCGTCCACGTAACCGCATATGAACACACGTACCGACGCCCACTTCTCTCCCGTTTCGCCGTCGTTCGGTTTCGCGTGATCGAAACCGAGCTCAGTGAGCATTTTCCCCTGTAAACGCGCGCCCACGTTGTACCCAAGCCGTTTATTTTCGTCCGATTTTGTTTTGTTACGTTACCCGAGAATTCGCCAGAGCGCACGCAACCGTATCCGTATTTAACGCAAACCATGGACATATCGTCGGACGTCAGTACACGTATATATCGATTTATCGACGTCCGTATTTGCGCTAATAATATCCGTCCGCCCGTGTGTGTATCTCGTGTAGGTGTGGGGCCAGTTGGCATTAGAAGCCTCTCAGGTGTACATCGACGACGGAACGGGAGGACCCGCCAAGAGCCCGTACGCCGGAACGGTAAGACGAGAAGTCGCGCGTACCTATTTATATATTTATCGCCGAGACGTGCGCGCGTTACGTACGGCGTATTGTCGCGTCTCGATCGAACTATATCGACGAACGAATATCCGCGGGGGAATCGAACCGGCCGTAAAACATCCGCCGGTGCCGTCACCCGGCCGAGTAAAAACGGCTTGCCCCCGTTAACGTAGTACGACCGCGACCTCGAAACGTTACAACGTTCGGTGGTATCGCGGGTTCGGAAACTCGGTTAAATCGTATTAATTAACGCGGTGTCGTCATTACGAAAACATCGAGCGGAAAATACAAAATTAAACCGTCCCGTCGACGGCCTAAGATCTCCAGTGAGAGGGGGAGGGGAGGAGGCGAAAGCGACCGTCGCGTACGCGCACGCGCGACTAAATATAAACGCTAAACCGAACGCGTACCGAAATCTCGGCTCGGTTTGTAAACGCGTTCGAAAAATAACGGGCGCCTTTGTCTATCGACGGTGACGTACGATTTTTACGACGAAAATTCCGTACGAAACCGTCCGAGCGCGACGTTTCCGACGCCCATTTAGGACGTTATATGCGTCATTTACGGACGTCGATTCCCCGTAAAGCCGAAAAAAGGGAATTTTCAGTTTACCCGTCGTAATGGGGCAAAGAATCGACCGACGATATTTCCCGAACGACGACCGTCTCCACCGGGAACGGACCGGTAAACCGTAAATATATTCGAACGGCAGACGCGCTCGTCACGCGCTGTTTGGGGCGTCGGCCGATGGCGCGCGCATTTGACGGTTTCGGCGCGCGTGTCTAACGGTGAACGGTCGCGGCGGAAACGTACGCGCCGCCGTCGCGGTTCGATAAATAATATTCGCCGGTACTCCGCGACGTCGGACCAACGCGGATTACTGTAGATCGAGTTTATGCACGTTCGGCGAACAATTATTTTCGTACCTCCGAAGGTGAACGAGTATATATTGGCGCGTTATCGCGCAATAATCATCCTCGAGACAAACGGTACGTAAATTACGAACCGTCGAAATAATCGTTGGTGTGTTTTTTTTTCGTTACGTACGTGGCGAATACGCGTACTCGATCGAATGTCCGTAGTGTACATCTTCTACTCGCTCCGAACCAGTGACGTACTAACGGGGAAGGGGGAAATAAAAAACGAACGTTTTTTTTTGGAACAAATTCAATTTCTTACGAGACCTATGTATTTTTTTTTCGTCGATAATAACGAAAATATTTTTAAACTACGATACACGTTATACTGTGTAACGTGTTCGTTAAAAACGGATAATCTATTATTAAGCTTATACCGTGTCTCGTTTCGTCAGGGTCGTCCGATTTATTTATTTAAAAATTAACCCCGAAATTCAGGCCCAAGTACGCCACCGCTGTGTCTCGCGTTCGTTCGAACATTTCGCGGAAACGTATCGCCGCCCCGAATTATAATACGGCGTAATATCGCGGACAAGATGAATGCCGACGAAAAGACGGAGCGCGAATGGCCGGCGGTCCAGTCGGGGGTACAGTAGCCAGCGGCGAGACGGTTGGGCCGGCCACGGGACAGCCGAATTCGTCGGTTACGGTTTCCGGAATGAATACGCGCGGCTATTTAATCGCGCGACGCCGACGTATTTGGACAGGGGTTTACGTATGAAAACGTACGTTTTTTTTTTACCCCGACGAATGTCGCTTACGGTAATAACCGGGCACGCCCGTTCACGACGCGACGACGGCCGTTACCGATTAGGCGCGCGGGGACGCGTTAAAAACGTATTAAACGCCGACGGTGTTGGCCGAAAACCGACGGTGAATCGGACGAGAACCCGTTGTCCCGGACGTCGCGGCGATCGATCGTTACTATTACGGCGGCGTACGGCGTACTCCGACGAAACGTGCCACGGCGATGATTCGCGCTTCCGTGCCGAACGCGCCGCGTGACAAGTGACGATTAGTTCGTAACCGTTTTTTTTTTTTTTCGTTTCCGGCAGACCATCGAAAAACTACCGGACAAAGTGTTGCTGTACATATTTTCGTATCTGAGCCACCACGAGATATCCCGCATGTCGAGGGTCTGTAGAAAATGGCGTACAATAGCGTACAACACGTCCCTGTGGTGTAGCGTGTCGTTGAGACCGGAAATATCGGGACTTCACGTCACCTCGTTGGACTTTCTTTTGTCGCTGATAAGGTACGGAAAATCACGTCCGGCCGCCGCGGCTACGCACGTACCGCGCCGGCCGTAATATCCGTAAAACGTTTTTCGTACACGATCGACGTACGGCCGCGGCGACTTTCGCTCGGCCCGCCGCCGCTACTAACCAAATAGCCTGTAACAATAATCCGCTAGGGACGATCTCCGTAAGCTCTTGGCGGACGTTTTCTCGCGTAAATCGCTAAGTAAAATTTTGAAACGACGACCGAAATAGTTTGCGTGCCATCGTCGTTGACGTGACGATCGAAACGAATAATCGCGTAATCCTGCGTGTATAAATGAATGTGTGTGTGTGTGCGCGCGTATAGCGTGAGATTCGGCGCTTCGTTACGTTACATCGAGCTGCCCATCGAGCTGATCACGCACACGGTGTTGCACGAGTTGGCCAACAGGTGCCCGAATCTCACCCACATGTTGCTCGACTTCTCCACCGCCATGCAGCTGCACGACTTCAGCGAACTCCAAGCGTTCCCCACGAAATTGAAATACCTGTGCGTGTGCCTGTCCGAAGTGATTTTCATGGAGGGGTTCATGAGGAAAATTTACAATTTTATCAACGGGCTGGAGATACTGCATTTGATAGGCAAGTGGCGGCCGTCCGCGGGTCGGCCGTAGCCGGTATTGTACAAATAATTGTCGTCCAGGTACGTACGAGAAAATCGAGGAGGAAGAGGAAGAGATTTACGAAGTGATAAACGTGCACAAACTGAAGTCGGCCACCCCGAATCTGAGAGTCATCAACTTGTACGGGATCAACTTCGTGGACGACAGTCACATCGACGCGTTCAGTTCCAACTGTATACAGCTGGAGTGTTTGGCCGTCAACTATTGTTCCAAAGTCACCGGGTCCACGATGAAAACGTTGTTCCAGCGGAGCAAACGGCTCCGGTGTCTGTTGATGAATCAAACGAGTAATAAATATTATGACCAGTGACGGTTTTCCAACGGTACCGCGGTATCGGTAACCCGTTGCGCGGTTACAGATCTGATCAGCGAGTACGTGATGCAAGTGGAATGGGAGAAATCGTCGATCCAAGAGCTGGACATATCCGGCACCGATCTGTCCACCGAGTGTCTGATCGACATGTTGGTCCGGATACCCAATTTGCGGTTCCTGAGCGCCGGCCAGTTGAACGGTTTCAACGACACCGTGCTGAGCGCGTTCACCGATCAGGGCAACGCCAGGAACTTGATCGCGCTCAACCTGGACTATTCGGACAACGTGTCGGACGAAGGGCTTTATAAGTTCCTGTCCCGGTACGGTCATCAGCTGCAGGGACTCTCGTTGGCCGGCATGCCACACATCACGGATCAGCTGTGGAACACCGTCCTACCGGTCCTCAAAAATATCGTGTAAGTATGCGCCCAAAAGGCCACTCGCGCGTGCGCGTATTTTTAAACTTCAGCGCGTACTCGGTTTCTATATTTTTCACGCGTTTATACACACACACATACAGCACGACCGTTTTGTTGCCAAAAAAGGAAAAATTGCCGCGCGTGTCGGAATTGTACCGACGAAAAACGTGTTTTGTATTCGTTCGAATAAAGACGTTAAGACGGTAAGACGTTCGAAAATAAACGAACAACTCGTGTCCTTGGAGGTCCACAAACTTGATATGAAAGTCGCCCGATTCGTTCCGTTTACTAGCGCGTGAGGACGAATCTGGCGTTCTTTTCCGTATTTTTCGAACACGGATCTGTGTATAAAAAAAGTTCGAAGCGAATTTTTAAAATTTTTTATTCGTCGCGAACACAACCGTTCGCGATTACGATAATATCCACACCGGTTTATTTAAGACGGAAATCGTATGTGTGTGTGTAAAACGGACCCAATTTTGAAAATTATTTTGGATTTGTCAAGTGTATGTTATAAGATGTTGTAGACAACAAATAATGGTAACGACGACTTGCATAAACTCGCAATCGGACTTGTTGATTTTAGTTTTTTTTTTTTTTTAATTTCGTTTCGGGAGCGTCACAAAAACGGTGAAACGGAATGGGCGAACAGACGTTGTAGGTCTTTAGCGAAGTTCGGCGGGAAATATGTAAACGTTCGAAAAAACGAAACGAGCTTACGGAGAGCTATTGTCGAATAATCGTCGTACGGACGTGAACAAGCTACATCGTATTGCGCGATAGACGTGGACGTACGACAATTGTTGTCTAGACACTACTGTCAGGGCGGATCAATTGGAAATGAAAAACCTACGATAACGACGATCGGTAAACGGTGTTCGGCGTTTACGTTTCAGGATAATGGTTATGGGCACGCAGGAACGAATGTCCGGCAACGTGCTGGTGGATCAGCTAATGGACGGGATCGCCACGAACTGTCCGAAATTGGAACGGCTCGAATTAAAATGGGACCCGGATAATTTGAGGTTTTCGGATAAAAGTCAAAAGGCCATAGACATCTTCCGAGTGAAGTGCTTGAAACTCAAATGTTTAGTGTTAAGGTGAGGCGGGGGGCGGGACGTAGGCCAGTGGCGTGAAATTCGCGAGGTAACGAAACCGGAAAACCAACGCGATTACGAACGGGTACGAAGAACGGAAATTGAAAATCGCGTCGTTGGCGGGTGGGTACATCGTCGCGCGTTGCGACTAGACCGGAATTAGGCACGCGTTTAAAAGTACAATTACGTAATCGAGAGATAACGGTTAACAATTTATGAAAGCGGTAAACGGCGACCGAGTAATTATCCCGGCGTTATTATTTGGCGATAAATACGCGGTATTTCGTCGTTTTTATTTCGTATTTTTCGTTTGGAAAATAAAAAAACCCGGTTTTTCCGGCGGAACGACACGGGAGATTTCACTGGGGGGAATATTGACGGACGTTTCAAAACGCGTCAGTAAATGACAATAAAATGTACCGGCAAACGACTGTTTTCGTGAAAACGCTTTTCGACTCGTCGAAAATCTATCGCTAATCGGTTCCGCAAACGTTTCGCCGCTCGTATTGTCCGACGCGAATAATATTTCGGTTATCTAGACGTACGTTTCTAGGGTTTATACTATCGCCACTTTCGGTTTACGCGCCACTGGGTGACGAATACAAGTCGAGACTAGACGTTGTGCGAACGCGAGTCGCGACGATAACAACAACAACGTCTATATATACATATTTATATTATACGTTACGAACGTAACGTGGTTTCTTTTTCAGCGACGGAAGGTATTACGAAATAGTGAAAGCGAACTTCGAAAGAGCGGACCGTTTAACGGTGGTCAGGACCACCACGTGTTGCAGCGTCTCCAACTATTATCTCTTGCAGAACTACAAAGATTTAATATTCAACTGATTCCGGCGACCGTGTAAAATGTATCGTATTTGCTCGTTCTTGTCCAGTGTTCGTCACGTTTCCGGGACGTATTTTTTGTACGCCGGGTGAATAAACGGATAAATAAAAACGTATAATCTACACGGAATTTGTGTGTATGTGTGTGTGTGTTGACCTTCGCGCGTGATTACGCAATAGAAAGTATACGGCGGTCTGCTTTCACTTTACTTTTCCGTCTCCTCCATCTCCTCTCCCTCCTCCGCCACCCAGCCTTCCGTACGTAAACGAGACTGCGCGGAGAAAGTACGGTTTAAAAGTAGAAAACCGTCGGCGTTCGAACGCAATCACGAGCCACAAGTCGCGCGCGACAGGACTACAGGACGGCGAATAGGCGTTTCGCATAATCGGGGGAAGGGATTCGGAGTATCGAAAGCCGCCGCAATGTACATCAAGTACGACAATCTGGAAGACGTGTTCGCTAAACGGCTGGACGACCTGTTCGGGTTGAAAGATTGCCTGATCGAAGTGAACCCGGGCAAGTGTATACTTCCGCCCAAGTACAAGGATTTGGGCGAGAGGATTCTGAACATGGAGGTCAGGCCCGACGATGTATGGCTCGTGTCGTATCCGAGAACGGGTAAGAACGTTTTTACGTTTTTAGTAATACGCTTCCGGATAATAAATTCTAACGTGCGCGCGCGCGCGCGAATGACACGGCGTTTCTTTTTTTTATAAACGTCCGTCTTTCGCGTACGATCGACCGAATAATTAACGCGAGGTTTGACCACGACTATTTATCTCGTATACAGGAAGCACTTGGGCTCAAGAAATGGTTTGGTGTGTTTGCAACGACTTGGATTTCGTCAAGGCCAAGAGCATGATCGGACAACTCAGGACGCCGTTATTAGAGTAAGAACCGCCGGCGAATAGAACCGTTTTTTTCATTTTTACCTAACCGAAATAGCGGAGAGTATTTTTTTCGACGTCCGGAAACGATCGCGCGTATTTAAAAAAAAAAAACGCCGGCCGCTGATTCGCCGGAGAATCGCGTACGGTTCCCGGCTACCCGAAATTATTGTCGTACGACGATTATTTCGCGATTATTATCCCTCGACGTAACACTACCTAACGCGTAGAGCGGTACGGCGGTAGCCAATTTCCGAATTCGAAGTTGACGTCAAATGAATTCGGGAGATCTTTTCACGGTTAGGAAATCTCTCCGTCCGTTTGTCGTCGACGCTGCGTTCGTACGGTTTACCACTAACCGTTCGCGTTCCAGGCTGACGGCGCTGATGGGCAACGACACGAGCAAATTAAAGGACGAGCTGGGCAACTCGGTCGACCAAGTAGAGAACATGGCTTCGCCCAGATTCATCAAGACGCACCTGCCCGTTCCGCTGTTGCCCGGTCAGCTGAAGGAGGTGAAACCGAAAATCATTTACGTGACACGCAACCCGAAAGACATGTGCGTGTCCTATTACCACTACTGCAAGCTCATACACGGCCTACACGGGTCGTTCGACGAATTTTGCGATTTGTTCATCCAAGGCAAAACGCCCGTCGGACCCATCTGGGATCACATACTAGGGTTCTGGGCCCAGAGGGACGAGCCGAACGTGTTGTTCTTGAAGTACGAGGACATGAAAAAGGTAAGAGCGACAGCGACGTAGTCCGACCGAGACCGGTGATTCATAAATTATTGCGCCCCCCCTTCCCCCCAGGATCTGAAGGCCGCGATCCGGCAAGTGGCCGTGTTCCTCGGCAAGCGCCTGACGGACGAACAGGTGGCCGCGCTCGAGGACCACTTGAGCTTCAGCAACATGAAAAAGAACCCGGCCCTCAACTTGGAGCCGATACTCGCCATGATGGAGAAACCCCGGCCGGACGGTACGAATCCGGACGAGACGTTCATCAGAAAGGGCACGGTCGGAGACTGGAAGAACTACATGTCCGAAGAGCTGTCGGCCAAATTCGACGAGTTCACCGAGCGGAATTTGCGCGGAACCGACTTGGTTTTCGAGACGAATTAACTTTAGTCGGAAACGAATAATAATATAATAATATACACGCGTGTCCACTACTGTTTACGCGTTACGATAAGCCCTAAGTGTGTGTCGGACATTTTACGGTTCGACAATATCGTTTATTTCCTTTACTTCCGCGACGAACATTTCCGTCTCTCTAGACGTTTCGAAATAAAAACGCGCGCGCGCATAATCCGTATGGAACTTTATCGGCTAAACCGAGTTTGTGCGGTGTGTACTAAAACGTAGCGAGATATACAACAACGACGACAATAATTATGGACATTCCGAAGATTAAAACACGCGATTGTTCGTTTCGTTTCGTATTAATCAATGAACGATACTATAAACGGAATACGCGATCGTTATATTTTGTACAAATCCCGAGAACGACGTTTTTTTTTTATAGGCGATCGACTAATTAACAGGCAACGTAGACTATATGTGTTTAAACTCCGTGTCGTCTACGCAAAACAATAACGCCCCGAATACACTAATTACCGATTACACGCGCGTTATATATATTATTATTATTATTATTATTACATTATATAAATATTTATAACGATTTTATTTCGTTTACGTTTCGCCCGAAACATAAGCGATATTATAAAAATAAAATAAAGGAATTTTTTTCTATTTCGAGTTTAAACGGAATAGCCGGCACCGTAATTCGAATCCTTCTCGTTCCGTATTAACATTATTTACTACCGCGTTTTTTCGACGCATTTTTTTAACCCGTCGGCGTTTATGGCGTAATTTATCTTTGAATCGACGACGCGTATATTATTCCTCCGCGTTTGTTCGTTACGTTCGGATCGATATAAATTACAATAACACTCTCGGCGGCCGCCACTGGATCGGTTTCGGCGTAATCTTAAGTCTTCCGTTTTTAGATTTAACTTACGTCGAAAATCGAAATGCCGTAAACGAGCGAGCGTTACGCTTAAACGACACGTTTTATGTACGTTAAGTATAATCGATCGTCGCTGAAGTGTTCCGAAGCGTAAACTGAAAAGTACGAAATCGAAAAATATATAAACGTATATTTCGTTATATAATAATATAATTTAAAGATCGTAAACGGTAAATTAGTATAAACGTTCGATTATGTAAATATAATTATTTATCCGACACCCCGCGCGCGTCCACGTCTGCCAAGATTAAAATTGTAGTCCGCTTGTTCCTAAACACTTGGCTTCCCATTCGTCGAAAATGTTCACGTACTCGGGCGACATTTTCTGT
>JAIPRN010000612.1:32677-74257 GCA_025469175.1 Geopemphigus sp. TES_GeoC_2020
TAATCCGTATGGAAATTTATCGGCTAAACCGAGTTTGTGCGGTGCGTACTAAAACGTAGCGAGATATATAACAACGATGACAATAATTATGGACATTCCGAAGATTAAAACACGCGATTGTTCGTTTCGTTTCGTATTAATCAATGAACGATACTATAAACGGAATATTCGATCGTTATCCGAGTTCCCGGATATTTTGTACAAATCCCGAGAACGACGTTTTTTTTTTTTTTGTAAGCGATCGACTAATTAACAGGCATGTAGACTATATGTGTTTAAACGCCGTGTCGTCTACGCAAAACAATAACGACCCGAATACACTAATTACCGATTACACGCGCGTTATATATATTATTATTATTATTATTATTATTACATTATATAGATATTTATAACGATTTTATTTCGTTTACGTTTCGCCCGAAACAAAAGCGATATTATAAAAATAAAATAAAGGAATTTTTTTCTATTTCGAGTTTAAACGGAATAGCCGGCACCGTAATTCGAATCCTCCTCGTTCCATATTAACATTATTTACTACAGCGTTTTTTCGACGCGGTTCTTTTAACCCGTCGGCGTTTACGGCGTAATTTATCTTTGAATCGACGACGCGTATATTATCCCTCCGCGTTTGTTCGTTACGTTCGGATCGATATAAATTACAATAACACCCTCGGCGGCCGCCACTGGATCGGTTTCGGCGTAATCTTAAGTCTTCCGTTTTTAGATTTAACTTACGTCGAAATTCAAAATGTCGTAAACGAGCGAGCGTTACGCTTAAACGACACGTTTTATGTACGTTAAGTATAATCGGTCGTCGCTGAAGTGTTCCGAAGCGTAAACTGAAAAGTACGAAATCGAAAAATATATAAACGTATATTTCGTTATATAATCATATAATTTAAAGATCGTAAACGGTAAATTAGTATAAACGTTCGATTATGTAAAAATAATTATTTATCCGACACCCCGCGCGCGTCCACGTCTGCCAAGATTAAAATTGTAGTCCGCTTGTTCCTAAACACTTGGCTTCCCATTCGTCGAAAATGTTCACGTACTCGGGCGACATTTTCTGTTTACCCAAGCCAACCGTGCCGCTCCTCATGAAAGTGCCGTCGGCTTCGATCAAATTGTGCGTCTTATTGATCTCGATCACCGGCTCGTAGTTCACCGCCCTGTTGTTCTTCATGCTTTCGAAGCTCAAATGGTCTTCGAGGACCAGTACCTGATCGTCGAGCAGATCTTTGTCCAAAAACCGACCTGCCTGACGAATCACCGAACGTAGGTCCTATTATACACACAAATGTTCCGTCGTCCGAACGTATTTACGTAAAAACGAGCTAAACGTACACGCGCGCGTTACCTGTTTCATGTCTTCGTACTTCAAGAACAGCACTCGAGGGTCGTCTCGTCGATTCCAATAGCCGAGAACGTGGTCGAAAAACGGACTGAAACAGACTAATACGAACCATATAAAGGTTGATTTAACGTCGTAACTCAATAAATAATATTACGTCCTTATTCGTACATAACGTCGCTTACTAGAATCGGATGAGAACAATTTACAAAATTCTTCGAAATTTCCCCTGTATCCTTCCAACAAACAACAGTGGTAGAAATATGACAGACAGGTGTCTTTGGCGTTTCTGGCCACGTACACGATCTAAAAGTTTACGTGATTTCACCCGTAACTATACATGCACACAATATATCGGCGATAAATTAAATCATCTCGTCCGCGCGAGAACGCCCTGTACGGTCGGTAGTAATTTCAAAACTATAAAATGCGTTGTAACGACGAACAGCGCCTAATAATCGGACGATTTAGTTAAAGGCCGACCGCTTTCGACGCGTCGTAATGCGACAGTATATGTCGTATTAAACGATGTTATTGTAAATCGTACGTCTTGTTAACCGGGAAATAAATCCGACACGGTTCGCGAAATGTCGAATAATAATCGAAAATTCTACGCAATAATCGGAAACGAACCAATTTCGTCGAAACGTTGTACGTTTCGGACGCGTTATTTACGCGGCGCAAAAAGCGCCATTTACGAAATGACGGCGTATTAAGTTTTCGTTAAGGCGTTTAACGTTTTTAGTCCAAACCGGACCGTATTCTTTTCCGTCCGAAAAGCGAGCACATTCTTACAGTACATTATGACGTATCACATAGACAGAAACTGTTATTTTTAAACGCGTTTCGTTAAAACGTTACTTTGGCTTTAGTCGATTGGTCCCTCAGCTGTTTCGGCAATAATTTGTACGGCAAATGCGTTTTGATAAATCTCGGCGATTCCATTTTGTTAATGTACTCCACCGAATCGGACACGTACAACGGCAGCTTGAGGTCCGGTTTCTCCGGGAGCACTTTTTCGTAGTTGAAAAGCGGCGTGTGGCTGCACAACATTAATAATCATGAGTACGCGAGTTCTCGAGGCCGAACAAATTGACGTTATTTTTTGCTTTTTGGCTCGTCAGTACCGATGTAAATTTTAGTTTCGAGTCAAAAGTTACTCGTATATGGTTCGTTCATTTCGAACGTTTTAAGTCATAACCTCGAGAAACCAAATTAACCGAACTCGATTAAAACGTTCAAATTAGCGGGGAGAGAATCAAAGAATACCGCGGCGATAAACGAGATCGCGTCGATACGAGTGGCTACGTATATTGCGCGAACGCCATTTGGTGGGAGGCGACGAGTGACAGGGGGGGAGTGTGGGCTTAAAACCGCAATCAAGAAACGCGCGTAGCTTAACGGACAAAATTTTCGATTTGTGTCCCGCGTATAAAGTAAACTGGATGTTCGCACGCGAGTTAAAAAAAAATAGTCATTCGTTGGGATTCGAGTTATGAATAAACTCAAAATTAACACAAAATTGACGAAAATAACCCTTCAATTCGTCCACTCTTATTACTTATACATATACATATATGTACATGTGACAAACATAAGTATTCGATAATTACTCTAAAAACGGAAATCTTTCCGGGAGAAATTGTTTAGCGCCTTCGAAGTCCAAATCGTTGGCAATACACCATACCATCTCTTGGGTCCACGTGGTTCCTGGAACGCAATAAGTTGTTCGGTTCATTTATTTTTCAACCGACAGGTGCCAATGGGAGGCCATCGCGATAAAAATGTGCGCACGTATCCCGCCGCCGCGGAACAAAGGACTATGACGACACTTTCGTACCGTCCGATTGATTAATCGGACGGTACGATCGTTTTCGCTTGTCGATCATCCGCTTTATCATTACTCAACCACTCTACGTATTTAATTATAATTTCGTTCAAACTTTTCGTTCGAAATGTCGCTCATCGACGGACGATCGAACCGAAATTTATTCAATACGTCGCGTCCCGTGTCCGTATTATTATTATTATTTAATAATTTTCTTTGGAACGTTACGATTTTAGCGATTCTTTTACAAACGGGCGATTATTAATTACGCGAAATCGCGTAGCGAGTCTCCCTATTCGTTTTTACTCAACGAGGTCATACAAAAATTACAGGTTGTCAACCGCTTTATGTACACACAAACGTAAGTGTACAAGTATGTGTTTCGAACATTCGAAAACGATTGAAATACGAATTAAATAATTTCGAAGCGGAATTCGAAAAAAGTGATGTTTTATTCAAAGGCTTCACAGTTCCGCAGAATGATGGCCAATTTTCGATAAACTTTAAACGAATTCTTTTTGAAAAATATCACGAGCGTTTCGCAAATATATTTTGTCGTTTCGTAACAGTTGTCGCTACGTTCGGAATTTAAACCGGGTCGACGTATTATATAATACGTATTATTATAATAACCTATACCCACGTTATTATATATATATATATATATATATACATATAATTAATCCGAGTAATCGGTCTTACTTCATGATTAATGATGTAGCGAAACATGAAACAATACTTATAAGTTATCGTATTATTTTTATTTTTATAAAAGATTCGCGTAACTTTCTTTTCAATTCTCTACGAAAATAACGTGACGAGACAATGGGAACAATATAATGTTTACGGCGAAACGTAAAATGAAACTGGTATGCACGCGATTTGCGGTCGCCTAACCCGAATTTCACACGCGTCGCCGACAAGCGTGCGCGAACAATAGAGAACGTAACGTTTCGAATTCGCCACTCTGGGCGCGAGTCGAGCGAAGAACGTAACGAACGAGCGACATTTCCCGACGGCGGTATTGTTTTTATTCGTAAGCGTCGAAAACAAAAACACTACGCGCTAATTCGTTTCGCTATTCGGAAAATAATAAACCGACCCTGGCCCTCGAAATTCCCGTCGATTTTATTCGTTCGAAAATAACGCTTACGTTTCGACTAATTGTAGGATTTTCAATACGCGCTTTGATTCGGGAAAACTGCGCGCGCTTAAAACGTCGAGCTCCGTTCAGAATCGATTTTTATTTTGTTAGAACCAATAAACACAACACGTAGACTCGGCGGAGCGTTTAAAGTCGAACTACCCGGCGTGAAATACGTTCCTTTTCCAACGATCGCGCTCGTGTACGCCACGTCCGAGTACATCTACGATCATTTGCTAAACGGCAAACGAAAAATAAAGTGCCCCGCAACCGACCCACGTACCGAACGCGTCGCGTATTACGGAATAATACTCGTAGAGTACGAACGCAGTTCGAGCGAACCTGTTTTGGGATAGCTGCACACCCATAGGTCGTCGTCTCTGATTTCCATGTCCTGTATGCGCTGGCCGAACTTCTTGAAGTGCGTGGGCAGCACGACGCCGTTGGCCTTGACGTAGCCGTCCCGAAAGCTGGTAACGAAATACTTGCTTAGTATGTTCGACACCTCGTCGTCCAAGTCCGTATACGTTATGTCGGCCATGTTTGTACGGTGCGCGTGCACACGGGCAACAACGAACAGCGTGATTGATCGACGACCGTGCTCCTTCGGAGACCAGTTCGACAGGAACGCGCGAACCGAACCTACAACCGCGGTTTTTATACCTGGTCCGCGGAGACGTGCGCCATGGAGAGGGTATATTCCATTAGACGTTATTTTATATCATCATTGAAAATATGTTTCTATACATATATTACTCGGCACAGTTGGAGATATATTTATGACAATAGTCGATAATAATCGGAAAGAAACGAAAAATTCGAAAGAAATACCGATATACGGATGCCGTTCGTTCGAAATTATAAGCGAAAATAATCGTCGTATCGTTTTTTTATTCGTCGAACGAAAATCAACCAACAATATTGGCGATCCGTGAAACGTACGAAACTAGCGACGCAAAAGATCCGTGCGAATGAACGGCGCTATCTCGAAACGTGTTTGTTGTTTAATGGGTAGCTATCCCCGGGGGCTGTTTGCGCTCGAGACGACGAGAACGGGCTAAGGGAAACGATCGCGGGATTGTTCGTAGCGGTAAGTACGAAGTCGGCTTTTCGAATTTTAAGGTGTCCGAGCGCAACGTCAGGTTTATTATAACGCACCGGCCGGTGGAGAGGGAACACCACCCAGTCGGTGACATTGGCCGGTACAAAGAAATGAAGGCGTCAATATTGACCGGAAAAGACGTCGGCGGCCGAAATTTAAACCGCGTCGGAAAACAACCGGCAACGGAAATCGTAAAACCGCGCGGACACGAGCGGTTGTTGTAAGGTTTTCCTGTGGTGGTGATACACAAGGGCGTCGTTGTCTGGCTAGTTAATGTTAACGATCGACGATTACGAGTCGTTTTCAAAAACCGCGTTATTATAATCGGTATTATTATCGTTGGTAACAAAATTTGAACTTCCATTCGGCGACGGTGGTGCGTATTATTTTTGTTTTCGTTAATAAGACGAACGTTCGTAGTAAGACGCGACGCTCCGAGGTCGATTCATTGTTTACTATCGACCCAAATAACGATATTATCGTTCGACACGTCATTATTAAAAACCTTCGACACTCGTGCCTGTGTGTACACGATCTGAACAATTAGAATATTCGAGACGATACGCTATTTAATAATATTGTACAAGGATATTAAATGATCGATGTCGTTTACGTGACGATAGCGTACATGTAAATTGACGTCGCTCGCTCGCAAGCGTAGGGCGAAATTCGAGTTTCCGGGAAAATCACGAGATTTGTCGATGAACGGTTTTTTTTTTCGTCAAACAATCGGGACGAAAAAACGAGAAAAAAACCGGGACGGCGCGAGCGAACGAGTGAGAAATACCGATGCCCGTTTCGAAATCGACGAAATTAATACCGACCGGTTCGTAATGAAAAAAAATTATTTTCGGAAAACGATCGGAATCGCCTAAAACGGGCCGGTTTACTCGCCATTTTATTTTATCACTGCGCGTAATACATAATCCGCGTAAACAGATCGGATAACACACAAACGGTTTATCGTTACGCAATATGTTTTACCGAAGATACTACGACGCGTCAAGGTCGCGGATTCGTACGCGCCCGTGGACGCCTTATTAGCTCGTACGGTTTAATTCGCGTAATTATTCGCGCGTTCGCGGATATTAAATACGTTAAAATACGACGGAAATTCGATTTTTGTTTTACGCGTTCCTTGAATTTAGCTTCTGACCGGCGTAATACTTACTGAAATCGGAGGTAAGTATATTTAAAGTAATATATCGATACCAAATATTGGAATTTTAACTCCCCCGCCCCCTTTATATATATATATTTTTTTTACGTATATTTTTTTTATACACTTAAGTACTTACGTCAAGTACGTGGTTATACAATTCGGAACCACATTCCGAAACGATCGGATCGAAGTGCAATAGTTCTTTACACAATAATCGTTAAAAAACGTACCTAGCGTTTATATATAAATAGTACGGGCTCTATGACGTGATTGGCTGTCAACATTTTCCGCTTACGTTATGAGCGTCGTTTATCATACAAATGGTGGTTAGGTTTGTTCGTACAGTTCGTGTGGCGCGAACGTAATTAAAACACGTAGATCGATGACGGGAGCGTAAATATTAACGTTCCGATTAATATAAGCGAATTATCGCTATCGGAGGGGAAAAAAATGACAAATTCGTCGAAAATTTATATTATCTATGGCGGATAATCGAACGTCTACGCGAAAACCATTCGCGCCGACGTACGACACGTTATAAACGCGGAACTAATATCGCGATAAATTTCGTTAGCGGGTATTGTTAACGAGTACTTAATGGGTGGTAATTATTTTCGTAAAAACAAAAAAACGCGAACGTACGTCGAATTTTTCACGCCGCGTAACAACATTAATAAACGGATTAAGTCGTTACTAAAACGATTAGTCGGCGATAAGTACGTCGTTGTCGAGTATTTTCGAAAACTGTTCGCATCGGCAAGTTACTCCGAATAAATAACGTACCGCGCTATCTGTCGCTCGCTAAGTTAGTTACTCGTTCGACTCGCGGCAAATTATATTTAATATCAAGTGACCGAGCTCGGTATTTCTTTTTTTAAACACGGATAAAACGACGTTTCATAAAAATGAAACCTAGCTAGATCGATTTATCGCCCTCGAAACCCTCTGCATACTAAATTTCATGAAAATCGTTGAAGCCGCTTCCGAGATTCAAATATATATATATATATACGAGAATTGCTCATTTAAAGGTATTAGATGGGCGCGATACAACGTTTACCGAAAACGTCCTAGAACGCGTTTTGGATATCGATGGAAACGACCGAACTCCGCGACAAATTCGGTTC
This sequence comes from Geopemphigus sp. TES_GeoC_2020, assembly GCA_025469175.1. NCBI lineage: Eukaryota > Metazoa > Arthropoda > Insecta > Hemiptera > Aphididae > Geopemphigus > Geopemphigus sp. TES_GeoC_2020. Next base: position 40,398 of record JAIPRN010000612.1, read on the forward strand.
GGACCGGAAAAAACACGACATACGGATTTCGACCGAATATTTTTAACAATCGCCCGACCGGGTTAATGTACGTGTACACAACCGGAGAACAACTAGAGAACACAACCGGAGGTATATTTCCCTATGTTTTCGGCGGTTACCGATCACGAAACGGAGTAATTGATCGTTAGATAGCTCCACGTACGACGGAGCAACCGTACGCGATCGTATTTTTTATACGCGCGTAAATCTAAATATATATATATATCCGACTTATTAACCGTAATAAATCCTCGGAAAAAAGTCCTAAAAGAACGAAATATCTAACCTACATTTTACAGTATGTGTAATGAAGTAGTAAGACGCGATAAAAAATCGCCGACAACAATAAAAACGTTGAACCGTGAAGTAAAAAAAAAAAATAAAATAATTACGTTTAAACGGTATACCTAAATACCTATATACCTAACCGCTATACAAAATATAACGCCGTTTGTACCGAAGGCAAGACTGTACTCAAAGAACTTCGCGTTATAAGTGAAATTAATAATAAAACGTCTTTAAAAAAAAAAACAGCGCCGCGATTACGTTAACCTATTTAAATATAAGAAATATCGGGCACCTATGGGTATCGCCACGGGTCGCGGGCGCGTTTTTCAGTGTTCTATTTTTAAATACGACATCGAAAAAGTCGGTCGCCAACGTTCCCATTTAAGCGTCCGTACCGTAAACCGGGCACAATTGACGATTATTTTCGTCGATTTGCATAGCAGCGATTACGTTACGACCGTCGGGGTTTTGAAACGAGCACCCGGCATTTTTCAAAAATATCGGCCAAAACGGACGAAAGGCGAACACGCGCCCGGGTGACCGGCCGCGTGAATTGAATGCGATAGCGCGCGCCGAATAATCGCCGGCGAAACCGCCCGGGGAGGTTAGAAATGACCGTATTTCGTATCCGTATCAGCCGTTAATCGTACGTGGTTAAGCACGCGTATATTCTGGAAACGCGAAAACGCTACGTCGCCCATTCCTCCGGCGTTACAAAATACTTACGCGAGCGACACCGTTGCGTTTACGAAACGTAAGTAATGTATTATTGTTACGCGCACGAACGGGGCGGCCGCGTTGGGTTTACGTTGAATCGCCGGTCTAGTGCGCACGATTACGCTAAAACTGTAAGGACCGAAACGACATCAACGGAAATTTCGCCGGAACGTTAATATACGTGACGAGGAAAAGCGTTCTAAACGGCGGTCCGCGCTTGGGCGCGCCGCCGTTATCGCTATTATTCCGCGCGGAAAAGCGCGAACAAAATGAACGTACACGTTTAACCGACAACTCCGTTGTCCCCGTTTTTCGAATACACGTATTATCGAGGTATATCGTCCCGTTGTCGCGCGTGAAACACCAAAAACCAACGGTCGGCCACGCGTTTTACCTTATCGGCTAACGTTTAGGGGGTCGAAATTCGGGTCCTTTTTCGGCCGTACTGAAAATGCGCGCGTTCGCGCCGAACAAAACGTTCGAACAGCGCCCCCCCCGGATTTCTTTTCGAATTCGTTATTCGTGCCAAATATCTATTTCGTCGTTACGTAATAACGTAAAATAGTTTACGGGCGACGTACACGAAAGAATTCCGGGTAAATACGCCGGGTAAAAATAATTTTTCCGGTTCCGACGGGCGTATGAAGCGTAGGAACGGGTTTTGTTTTCGGCGAGACGCGTAAATTCCCATTACGTGTATACAACGTGGTCGACTACCGACAGAAAATTATTCGTGTTTTATACCTATATCCTAAATTTAAGTTGTAACGATTATTCGGTATATATATATATGTATATATGTATTTCGTAAAAATAACGGGAAAAAAACGTTCGAGAAATTAAAACACGAATTTCGACGTACAAACGCAACACTCGTACGATTACATACACATATATATATACACACACGTCGAAGAGGAGATCAAATTGTTTACCGTTCGATTCACTTGTTTTCAATGGGTAATAAACGTTTTCGGTTACCGAACAACGAATTGCGCGCGTAACGGGCCGCCAAGTGGAAGGACGTTCGTCCCGTGAAAAAGAAAGATGATAATTGTCGGTACGAAAATTGCGTCGTGTCGGCTCGACGAAAACAGTATTACGTCCGTGCTCGGTAAACGTTTCGATCGGACATTTGTTGAGGAAACGGTGCCGCGGGCCCGTCGCAATAACGATACGCTTAACGATTTTCCGCGCGCACAATACCGTATATGGACGTCGCGGACGACGTTTTCTGAATGCCCGCCGATAACGCGATCAAAGGGGTCCGTCGACAACTCGATCGAATTTAACGACGGTAAGACGCGCTCCGCGAGAAAAAATAACCACGTAATTTCTACGTACGTACGATACGATTATTTACGCTTTTATTATTGCGCACCACACACACACACACACATCTCGATGATGACCGGTTTACCGACGTCGTCGCTCATTACTTATTTTCTATCGGTATTTCGATCGTTCGTTGACCCGAGACACATACGTGGTACCGTAAACGCGATTTTTCGGACGATTATTTTACGTTCGTCCCGAATCGATCGACTCTCCTCGGCCCGTTACAATTCGAGTATCCAGGAATAGCGATCAAAAATACAAAATCGCCCGGCAATAATCGCACGGAAACCGTTCGGCGGATACCATAACGTTTGTGACATTAGTACGCGTCGAAACAGGCGCGTTCGAAAACGCGGTGAATTAACCGTCTCGGCGTTTACCGTAGCACGCAACTCCGCGGGACCTATACCGAATGCGCTTGGCGAAATGTCGCCGACGACCGCGTTCGAAAAATGTTCGTTTAGGATGTACGGAGGGTCGTTAAATTAAAAACCGATTACGAATCGTACGTGCACGCGTCTGTAACGCGTTAAGGCCAAATCGTGGAAAGAAAAATTTCGGGTTATAATTAACGCGGTTTTGGAATCCGGGGGGGGGGACGATAGAGTAATTTGATCGTTACGCGCGTAAAACTACGAGCGAACCAGGAGGCGATAACGTCGAATTACGAATAACGCGCGAAACGTATGTAGGATTCTTGTTCCGCGTAATACGGTTTAAGTACTTGGGCGAAATATACGATCAACAACGTACATAACATTCGTTATTGTTCGTGTTCGTTTAAAACCCATTACAGAACCGGCGCGCGTTAATGGCTCGACCGAATAAACGGATCGCGCGCCGTTTTTAGCAACGACACCGTTCGAGTAAATAACAAACGCCGACGATTAAACGAAATTCGCACTTTCGCCGCGGTAACCGGCGACGCCGCGCGCGTAAACGAAAAACGCGTAAACGGTTTCAATTCGACGTTCTCTACTACGGACATTACCGGCGGTACGGACAACAATTTAAGACGGACGTCCTCCGCGCCCTTTCCGAACAACTCGACCGGGCCAATTGTCGTTTCGCGTGCACGCGTAATTGTCGGTGGTCGCGCGCACGTCTAGGGGTTCGTCCGGAAAGAGCTTAGACGGTTATTTCCGCGCGTCCGATTCCCAATCGCGGTATCATCGCGCCAACCCGGACGCGTTCCGAAAACGAATAATGTTAAACCGTCGAACGAAACATTTCGGTAGACGCGGCGTACTTACGTACCCGTGGAACTAGACCATTTTTCGGAACAAGAACGGACGGACTAAAATCGGACCGTGTCTCCCCTTCGCTGACCATTGGCCGGCGGCGCGTACGATAGTCCGCGTAATAGCCGATGTGGTCGTCGTAACCTGTGGACCGATATTATTGATATCCGACGTCCGGCGCGTTCTTAATTCCGAAAATGGTATAAGCCCGATATATCAACGTAAATGACCGCTCACAATCATCCGTTTCGTTTCCACTCCCACGCGGGTATTTCTCCAAGGTCGAACGTATCGTTTTGTCCCCCCCCCCCCGGGTGCCGACGTCCTTACGTTTTAACGGGAATTTCCAGTCAGTCGGCTCAATAATGTTTCGTCCGCCGACCAAACGTGGTTACCCGTTCACGTCGTGACACTAACCAACCACGGACCGAGGTAACTAGGTAACCAAAAAACCGGTAACTTATCTCGGAACGGCAGAACAGGATAGTATCGCCGCTACGGTTTACGCGTGGAAAAGACGCCGATTTCGATCGACGCAACGGATACGACGAAGGCGCGCGCGTTAATTCGCGGTCGCCGCGAAAACGTTACTGGAACCGTTACGCACGCACGCACGTACGGACACTCTATAATCGTTTTCGAAAAGCGCGTCGTCCGGGACGTTTTGCCCACGCCGTCTTGTCTGTACCAACTGTAGTTTGTAACTCGTCGAACGCGTTCGTATATAATCGATCGATTCCCGGTGGTGTGTGAGGACGGACGTCTGGCCATTTCGTTCGAAATCAGAAAATCGCGATTCGCTCCGAGTTAAGCACGCACGCAAACGGTACACGGGTACTGGCGGCGGATTCGCGTTATGCGCCCGTGATATTTCGTCGGTCGAGTTCTCGGCCGGGCCGTGAACGACAATGAGAAATTTAGAAGATATTTTCCGACGGAAAACGTACGCGATCGCGTAACGTTTCCGTCGATTTCGCTCGAGAGAATAATCTCTTTTTAGATACGGTAGTTACACGACTTACGTACGCGGTCGTGATGTTTAGGCTGGCGCGAGCGTGCGGCGGTCGTCGGTAGTATAATTTCTATACACTTCGATATAAGCTACCGGCGGTTAGACCGAGGCACGCACCGCACGAAACCCATCATCCGGTATGTGTCAATGGCCCTACCTACCATAACTGGTTATGGTACACTAGCCAGGTAAACCGTTCGCGTCACCGGCCCGAGTACCGCTATTCGGTGGTGTCGCTCCCCCCCCCTCCGTCGATCCCTCTCTCTTCATCGCCACCACCTAACTACCGTACGGACACGCGCGCACGTATATACCGCGGCGGCGTCATTCCACCGTACGGCCTCCTTCTACTCGCACGGGTTCCGACGACCGCGAACCGCGTCGTAGTCTTCGAGTTCCGTCCGATCCGCGGACATCGTCGCGCACATAACCGGTGCCCGCGAATTATGTGAACACGCCGTTGGTCTTCCGCCCGAACGTATTTTAATTGTTCGTTTTTTTTTTCTTTCGTTTACGCCCCTCCCCGTCCAGCAGCGAACCGTTGTCGGCCGACGTTACACGGACGGTAATAAATACGCGCGCGCGCACCTCCACTTCGCGTTCTCCGCGTTTTTCGTCCAAAATGAGACGATTCGTGTTGAACACTATGCTGCTGATACTACTGGCCGAGTCCGCGCGTCCGTCCGTCGCGGCCGCGGCGGCGGACAACAACGTGGACGACGAGGAGAACCCGTTCCTGGAGGCGGCCAAATCGTTGCTACAAGACTCGCTGGCCAACGGACAAGCCGGCGGTTTGGGCTCCGTGCTGCAATCGTTCATGCAAACGGACGGCGCCAAGTCCGGGCTGGGCTCGATCGTGTCCGGTCTGGCGGCCGCCAAGGGTTCCGTGGACCCGCAGATGATCGGTCAGCTGGTCGGCATGTTCGCCGCCGGCGGGGGCGCCGACAAGTCCGCGTCCAACGACGACAACAACAACAACGGGCCCGGCGTCGACTGGGGTTCCATGATGGACTTGGCTTCTGGTAAATTCGTCGTGTTTCGTTAAATTACGCGGACGCGCGGTATTTGGTCACGTTCGACACACGGGACCTATCGGCGGGGGTCGTTCGACTCGCGGTCTCCGCAGGCAGAATAACGCCTTTTTTTCGTTGACTTTCGTTAAGTGTATTTTCGCTGTCGGGTACCCGGAAAACGAAATTCCCGTATACGACGGTCGCCAACCAGCGCGGACGTCCCCTCCGTGTTCGTACGTTCTTGTCGAGTACCGGACAATTCCGTTTCGTCGTTAAAAACGGTTTTTACGCGATTAACCGACGACACCGCCGGCGATCGCGGTCGGGTTCGACGACACGGGTGAATGTGCGTGTATGGAGGGTGCCATTGTTAACGTTTTCGTCCGTTTACACGGGAAATCAAAAAAAAAAAACCTATTGCCCGACGCGCGAAATACTTTCGAGCGGTTAATTGCCGCGGGTAATTTTCGACGCTCTGGCAAACGCGGCGAACGTACCGCGCGTACGGACACATGTGCGCCCGGTTTATTGTATTACGGTCGCGTTCAGATTGTTCAAGTAGGTTATACTATTCGGTATGCCATTTTCTCGTTTTTTTCCCCGCGCGCTTATTTTAGCGTTCGGCACGCGTTCTACCTACGGAAGAGGAGAAGAAGCGTATCGAAAAAGAAAACAAAATCCGTACGCCTCGTTGAACGGCGTAATCGTACGACACAAACGACAATTAAACGGACGCGGCGATTATCCGAATCGCCCGGGTTCGTGGGGACCCGTGGTGTGTCGCGACCGGTTCCCGAATCACCGCGCGCGAATTTCGAAATACGTCGGACGAATTGGCGAGTCGCGAATATTACGCGCCAATCCGGGTCGCCGTACGCAAAACGATTCTCGGGTCTGACGGTTTCGCGAACGCCGCGTTTTATTTCCCCCCCCCTCACCTATTACAATAGACCGTTTACGGGTAAAATCGTTCCTACGCGGGCCGTAATAATCATTTTCGGTAGGTCCTATTCGGTCCGCGGCGCGTACGGAAATATAACGGTGGCGAATAATCGGGCGAATCGCGATAATTGGCCACGACGCCCGTCGTTGGTAGTTCAGTGTACACGACGCGGCTGTACGGTTATTCGATAGGCGGCGGTCTCTCTCTCTCTCCCGCCACCCCGCGCGCCCGCCGTTCAATCCACTCCGCGTAATCGGGTACGATCGTTAGCAGTTTACGCGCAGAAAATTCCGCGTTAACCGAATACCTCAACGGTAAAATTAACCGTATCGATAACCCGTTTTGGAACATCGATTATTACGACGAACCACCGCCGCCGCCGCCGCCGTCTGACTCATTCCGTATTGTATATTAGAACAAAAGCGGGCGATTCGAAACAATCGCCACGTCGCGAACGTTTTTCGTCGGATACGTCCGTCCGGGGACGCTTTCGGGATAATCGAAATAACGAAATCGTCCGAAACGTTTTGGCGGCGAATAGTACAATTATTCGAAACCGTAATACGGTCCGATGGCGATCGACGATGGTCGACACGCGTCTCCATAGGGGTCACGGTCACCTACCGGGGATGACGTGGTAACCGCGCGCTAACGATTTGTTACCGGGAAATGGCGTTTTTCGTCCCTCGGTCGTGGGACCGCGGCGGCGAATAACGACGGACGCTTTTGTAGGGTTCATGTCGTCGTCGACGGCTGCGGGCGCGGCCGGCCAGGGACAGTCGTCGCTCGAGGGGTTCATGAACGTGCTGCCAGTGCTGATGAACGCGTTCGGCGGCGGTCACCGGCACTCCGACGACCCGGACTTGGAGGACGCCGAGGAGCACGAACGGCACGCCCGGGCCTCGTCGTTCCTGCCGCCGTTCCTGAGCAGCGCGTACGTGTACTGGGAGCACTTCAAGAGCAGCGAACTGGGCGTGACGCTGTGGAAGAACAGCGGCCTGGGCAGCATCGTGCAACTGTTCATCGACCGGGACGGACGGTTCCAGGTGGAACGGATATTCGAGTCGATGGAGAACGCGACGTTCAGACGCCGGTGGGTTAGGAGCCTGACCAGCTTCGTCGCCGAATGGATCAAACACGTTTCCGACCCGAACACGCAGGCCAGGTATGTAATATGATAAAACGAGTTTTTCACGCCGAGTTCGTTGCCCACTTCCCCACGCCCGTCGCACCAATAAACAACGCCGCCCCGTACTTGGACATTTCTACGCGCACTCGACGCGCCATTACTTTTCGACATTTTCGAATCACCCGGAGACCGTTCGCCCGATTCCGTCCACCGTCGGCTTCCGTTACGCTCTGTGCGCGGGTACTCCACTCGGAGGCGTATTTATGCCGGGGAGAGGGGGAGATTTAGGGGTTTCAACCCCTCTCGGAAAATGTTCGAACATCTCGAATTTCAAACGCCCGAATAATATATCGTTGTAGATTGTAGTCGGTTTGTTTTTGTAAATTATAACGTGGAAAACGAAATTTTTTTAACGGTTATATTTTCTCGATTGCGTCAATCATTTTTTATTTAAAACTATTTGTAAAATATTTTCGAAATTATTTCGTTATTACGACACCCCCCTCCCGAAAATAAAAAAAAACAAAAACCAAATTGTAAATACGCCACTGATATACTCGTTATACGCGCGACGTTTTCGTAAAAGCGTCGTTTGATTCGGTAACGTAAATTCGCCGGGTTTCGTTTAATCGAATAATCGAACGTTAGTCTACGGAAATCGTTCGAATTATACGTTTTGTTCTTTTTCCGTGTACCCCGCCCGTAATTCGGTACCGGCGGTGTTGTGGAACCGGGCGACGTTTTCTCGGCACAATGGTAGGGAATTTACAGTTATTCGTGCGTCTACGAAATAGCCGTCTCGAACCATCCGTACCTGCGCAACGACCGCGGGGGGGTCAAGGTCGAACGGGAAACGTGGCCGAGAATAATAAATTCGACAAATTTCGTACACGCCCAGTCGTTTTACGGTTTATAAAATAAACGTAACGTTTTATTTTTTTCGTACGTTTAAATCGACGAATATTAGCTATATACTAACACACTATTCGGGGGGGGGGGAGACACGAACAACGCGTTTTTGTTTCGATCGGTCCATTGGTTCGCCGGAGGCTTCACGAATACGCCACGCAATCGATCGCGATTGATTTCCGACGCGCGAACGTTTCGGTTCCCGGTTGCGCCTGTTGTTGGACGCGAAAACGAGCCCGCCGAAGTCGCGGGAGAACTTTCGAAATCGATCGGGCGCCGCGACGACGGGCAGCAACCGTACGCGTTTGCGTGTACGAACAAAACGGCGCTCTTCCGCGACCAAGTTCATTGGACCCACGGGGCGGAAAGTAACGGGCAAGACGCGCTGGCCGGCCGACGAATCGACAATAACGGGCGCGTGGACGGAACGTTATTACCGCTTATTAAAATCCGCCGCTCCAAACGCGTAACGATGTTCACGTCCGACAACGAACCTAACCGGTTTTCTTCGAATAACGTACGGTTTTACGTAAACGCCACCTCGATATACGCCGCGTACAACGTCCATGTCCCTTACCCTAAGGACGACGCCACCAGGTAACAAGCGCCCGACGACCGCGTTTTACGATCGCCGCGGGCCGAGTAATTATTATTACGTTTCTTGTTTTTTCTTCTCCCTAATCGACTCGCGTCTCGTCGAAAACTACGGAAAACGCCGGAAACGTGCGGAGGATGATCCGTTAGGTTAGGTTACGGAGAAAACTATCCGGTTATCCCGCGCGCTTATTAACGCGAGGAATTTTCGGCCGTGTCTAAACCTCGGGCGGCGCCCGTGTGAATAATGCCCCGGGGGGTTGGTTATCAGCGCGTATAATTCGAACGTCGAATACGCGAATGAAACGCCCGGCAGAGTTTACGACGGCGTATTTGATCGCCCCGGGGATAGGACGGACGACCACGCCAGTTTTATTGGCGCCCGTCACTTTCGGATTAACGCGACGCGACAACGGGTCCCGAGCGCGCGATATGTACGTGCGACGGCGCCAAAATGTCGGCCGCACCCGCCCGTCACAGTCGTCGGCCGACGCGACGGAAGAATGTTTCCGTACGGACGACGAGGGTGCCGTTCGGTTGGACGAAACGCTGAAGTGGGGTACATTTCGTAGGTATTTGTCGACGACCCAATTCGTCATGAACGGGTTCTTGAAATCCCAAGGCTATTCCAAAGCGGCTCAGTTCGATCCGGCGAGACCGGCGGAATCGCTGAGCTTCCTGGCCGACGCGGTGTTCAAACGGCAATTCGGGCTCAAGGTCAATTCCGCCACGTACATCAAACCGGCCATAGCGTACTTGCAAGTACGTGCGCGCGAAACCGTTTTAAAAATACGGCGGCGGTCGTTATTGTTATTAGCGTTATTATTATTATTGCCGTTTTCTTTTGCAGGACGTGTTCCGGTTGGGCCAGAGCAAAGGGCTCAGCCTGCAGCATTTGACGTCCAAGGAGATCGAGGAGAAACTGTCGGAACTGTTGAACCACGAGATCATCGACCCGGTGCTCCGGGTGTGGCGCGTGTACAGGTTCGTGGCGAAGAAACCAGAATGCGACCGTTACTTGGTATGCAGTATCAACCGCAAAGGTCAATATCCGGACAGTAGAACCGGGTTGAAACCGGGCGTCACCAAATTGTCCAGGTACGCGGTGGTAATAATAACGTTTGTTTCGGGCCGACCGTTTTAAACGCCGGTCGGGGACGATTTCGAATTGAATTCGCGTTGGTAACGGCGACATTTTATACGAAACGGGCATTCCGTTATTATCGTTGGATCACACGCGCGCGTCGCTTTTTGTTTACAGTTTAATCGCTTCGTGGTTCTTGTCCGGCCAAACGGGAACGCCGTTCTGGAAGCTATACAACGCCGCCACCGAGGACCACAATTGTTCGGTAAGTTTTAAAAACCGCGCGACCCGAATTGTTTTTTTACTGTCGCCTCGTCAATACGATTGTCGCGTATGTTTAGACCAAGTACCCGTCCAAATGTCAAGAATTCCACGAGGAGGACTTGAAAGCCACCACCGAATACTTCCACAACGAACTTTAACGCGGGGAAAAAACCGAAAACAAAACGATAATCAATTACGGATACACACACACACACACACACACACACACGAATTATACATTCCTAAGGTTGTTTCATTATTAAATTCCGATTTCGCGACGATTCTATAATTTGTATTTTAAATCGTACACTAGGTCGCGCTCGTACCTAGTATAAACCACCGTCGATGACTTCGTTTTGTTTTAAAACTAAAAACAATTAATTTAAACACGATTTCTTCCATAAATTTATCGCGAAACGAATATCTGTAATGACGTTGGCGAAACACAATTGCGTTTATTTTATTAACCGTCCGCTCCGGGATATCGAAGGAATCGCGGGAACTATCCTCGAAGATAAACCGCGAGTTCCGTAAGAAACGATTTACGGTGTTGTTTTTTTTTTTTGGATCGAAAAGATCTTTTCGCTTATAACGGCGCCGGATAATATACGAAATATTTCGTCACGATAAGTCTACGATTTACGTAAATTATTCGTAATATTTTCGATTTTATGTACAAATAAAATTAACAATCAAAACCGATTTCGTTTACGATACGACGAACTTTTTACCGATCGTTGTCACGTGTGTCCTACCCCAGTGTCCACGTTTCATTCGTTAAAAATTTTTATTTTTATTTTTCGTTTATTAACGAGTATTAATGCGTAACGAATAACAAAAAAAAAAACAACCGTACGGACGTACGTTTCCGAACGTAATGTTTATTACTTATTTCGATAGCGAGTAACTCGGAGCCGAGAAACCATCTTCGTCGAACGTCAATGTAACAAATAGCACGCCGTCATAATTCAAATCGTTTCGAGGTTTTACAAGATTTATTGATTTCGGAATAAGTTACAAATTATATATTCGTCTTTCGTCGGTAACATAAATATAAGACAACGCAGTATGTACGTAACATTTAATTAACGTATATAGTAATAGCGTTTATAAACGGAATCGTCGACTTTAGGCTATATTAGATATTTATATTACGCACGTATCGAAAGTGTTATGCTAATTATTTTTTTTACGCCGACGGAAAAACTAGCGGTAATTAGTACAAACGTAATGATTACAAAAAAAAGAAACCGACGATTTCACTTCTTTTTCACGTTTTGACTGATCCATTCCAAGCCTTCCTAAAAATAAAATAATAACGAATCGTTAGAACGATTAAAACGCGCGAAATTAAACCGACGACGGTAACGCATGTTCGTGTCTAATACCCTCTACCTTAGATCCATCGATTGACACTTCCGACTAATTATTATCGAAAAACGTTTATTCCAATAATACCGTAGGCTAAAGCCACCTACTATTATTATTATTATTATATATATATACCTATACGTTAGACTTTAAATTATTATTACTATTTAATACAACGCGTGTCACTGTAATCCAAGTGTGATACCCCTATGTCTATTAAAAATATATTATCGAGTAACGACCGAAATTATTTGTTGTTATTTTTACTATAATCTTCGTTCCTGCGGGAATAACGAGTGAAAAAATATGTCGCCCTCTAATATATATATATATATATATTCGAACTATTATTTTTACCTCGTCCTTTTTTCGTCCCAGTAACGTTAAACATAACGTTAGGAGTACCCTCCCCTAGATTTACCTTAATGCCTTCTCCGCGTATACCCGAACACGCTTGTATTTGCCACGGTCTATCGCGGATTAGGTGTAAATTGAGCTCTTGCGCTATTTCCGACGCTTGGGCCGCTAGCGCCAAGTCTTGTTTGTTGGCGTAAACCAATATCGGAACATTGGCTAATTTATCGTCGTTGAGCAGTTCGTTCAATTCGAATCCCGTTTCGTCCACTCGTTTCCTGTCTGCGCTATCCACAACGTAAATCTACAATCCGAAACACGAACGTTCTCCGAGTGCTTTTAGATTGAAAACCGCGATTAATTATATTCGTTAGCGGACATTTTTTAGGTCGAATAATTTTCGGTACGTCGAATAAAATACGGGTTTTTTTTTTAAATACTATTGTATCGGTACCGTTACGGTCGATACGATATCGCTGATGTGCGCACGTCGCGTTCGAAAAAAAAATTAATATATAAAACGTTACACGTTGCAAACTGCGCACGTCTCGATTGAATTCCTTTTATATATTTACGCGTGTAAAGTCGGGAGAGTCCTTTGTACAAAGGAACGGGGATTTTGACGAGGATATGAAACATAAGATTAGGCGTATCAAGTGGAGAGAAGCGTCTGGTGTGGTGTGCGATAAGAGAATTCCAATGAGACTGTAAGGTAAGTTCTACAAGAGTATAGTGAGACCAACTATGTACTGTATGGTTCAGAGTGTTGGGGTGGATAAAAGAAAATTGTGTTTATCCGTTTAATTTTTAATAGAAAATTCAGCGAGCTGTACGTTAATATTAACAATAAGCCGAAGTAATATTTGACGTTTCTAAGACAAGCGCGTTTGATCGAAGAAACCTTCCAGTGACGGCACTTCGGCAACGATTTAGTTATCATTTATCAAATACTAGGTACTACGTTAATTTAAGGAATTTCGAGGCCATTGACGCTCGAGTCTTCTTGCGGGGTTTCCAGGGATCGTGGTAGATGACAAATTAGCGATAAGACGGTTCGTGTGGTTAAGAAGGCGTTTATGGAATCGTGTATGATTAGTTTCGGCAATTTCGTTTACCATGGGTGTCCTTAAGTCTGTATGTAGGATAAAGTTGTAAACGTACGGCGGGGCGTTTGTGATAAGACGGAGTACCTTTAACCGGATAATTCGAATTTATCGTAGAAAATAGAGCGGATAATGAGAGTGTAGTCGATATGAGAACGTTTAGATGGACGACGAGTGGAGGTGACAAGAGAATATGTAAGTGGTCAGGTGGAAATGTCAAAAAAGAGGAAGAGGAAAAAGGAATGGTTGAAAGGGATTGAGCGTGAATATGATGTAGGAGGATGTCGGGTGTCGAGTGGAGGACCAAGGTGGCCGACCCCGAATAGCCGGGAAAAAGGCGAGGAGAAAGAAGAAGATATAATGTAATAATGTAGGGCGAGGGACGAAAGATTTGGAAAAAACGATATGAAATCGATTCGGTAAACGCCGAGTCGGTATTATCTTATATACACGTACGTCGAAATATTATTTTCAATTTATTATCGCGAAATTCGTAGTTAACCGTAGCTATATTAAAATATAGATAAACGATACACGCGTGTGTGTAACGGGGACCGAACAACAAGCGGATTAGGAACGTACGAGATAAACAAATTAATCTACGCGGTAGCGACGGCGCCGCAGAGTAAACCATCTGACGATAAGTCCGCGTGTGATACGAACAATTAAAAGCGACGACGAAACGAGCGTTCGGACGGTTTTAAAAATCGTTTCGGAAACGTTTTCGTTTCGGCGGCGAATTTCCAAACCCGGGGGGAAATCATTCCAGACCGCGCGCGCGCGCGTGTTAAACAACGACGCAGGTTAATGCGATTCGTGTACGTACCAGTATGTCGGTGAACTCGAAATAATTGCGCCAGTACGGTCTGATTTTGCGCTGTCCGCCGATGTCCCACACGTTCAGTTTCATGCCGTCCGCCTGTACGGACTTGATGTTGAAACCCTGCGTGGGCGTTATGTGCGACACGTCTTCGGACGCCAGTTTTTTCATCAACGTCGTTTTGCCCGCGTTGTCCAATCCGAGCAGCAGAATGCGTAGCTCTTTGTCCGGCGACGACCGCAGGCGCTTCAGCATCGACAATAACCCCTGCGCGTTTATTTGACGGCATTTGTATACGAACGTCGTGGTTTAAAGGGCGCGGCGTTCGGTTAATCGGCGAACGAACGTCTACGTTCGAACTAATTACACGAACTTTCAAAACCGACGCGATAACGTATGTTCCGTAAACAATAACGTATCCCGTCGCCATGACGTTTTCGCTATTAGTTAACCATTCGTCGACCACTTACCATATCGTTGTCGTCTGGTCACCGTTTCGTTTAGTCAGTTTCCGGCATGTTTACGATATTCCTCGCGGACAACTAACCGGACGTTACGAACGCGACACCGTATCTCGAATAGGGCACGACGTCACCAGTTCCGTTTCGTTTATCGATCGCCGTTGTGTTTGTTATGGTAGTCTTTGGCGCGGCCATGTTGCTATGGAAATCGCGTAACGGTTGATCCGTTTGTTTGACCTTGTGTGTGTGTGTGTGTGTGTGTATACGCGACGACGAATCGAATATGTTCCGCAATCGATCATCCACTGGGACGGCGGCCAAAAAGGGACGCGCCGAAAACGGGTCGCGAGTCTCCGAGGGATTGACACACGTAAGTGACCCGGCGGTACCGGTTCAATTACGAGCCGGACATTCGCGCGAATCGTCGTGTTTCGCCGGCGCGCGAGTACGCGATTACTCGAGTTTCCGTCGGGCGAACAACGCGTTAACGTTGCGCCGCGTGCGTGACCTCCCCGATTCAAACGCGTGCCGCCCAAAACTCGGTAGCCAAGATTAAAAAAGGGGCGACGAACTAGTTTATTTAGGCCGCGAGACGGTAAGAACTGGTCGTCGCCCGCGCGTGCTACGTTCGCGTGTTTCTGTTCGTTTACCACACGGACGAATTCGAAAAGTATATATACATATAAATTGGCTCATGGCCGTATCATCACCGTTCGGTTTTCGAAACGCCCGAATAAAGTGTACGGATTCGCGGGCGACACGTTCGACAAAACTGGTAGCGGCGTGTGTGTATGTTGAACGGCTACGCGTCGTTATTTAGGAAACGACGAAAAAGTCGGCGGTAACGTTATTCGAAGCGGGCGACAATGGAGCCGGGTCGGGATAAACACGCGAGTGCGCTCTAACGTGTTGGCGTTTCTTTTTTCCGAACATTATTCTGCCGTACGGAATGGTTCACGTAGACCGTTCGTTTTCGCGGTCAATTCGCGTAAATACGCCGACGAAATTCGCTAAAGAAAAAAAAAACAACGTTCGTACGCGCGACGAAAGACGGCTTTACGAGTAAACGCCAACTCGGTTGGGCCGGTCTCTCGTCAGTTTTTCGGCGCCCGAGGCCATAAACCTCGTATTTCGATCGAACACTGGTCCGTAAAGTTCGACGGAGCGTAAATACGACGAGCAAATACGAATCGAAATAAAACGCACTAAACGACGTTATCTATATATAAATAGGTCGGGGAATACCGGTGGTTAATTCGTTGGAAAACCTCGGACGAAATATGAACGGCGCGCCGATAGGGATTTGTATGCGTTTTTCGGTATACGAACACGCGCGCCGGACTACAAATCGGACCACGTCCGCGCGTGTCTTCTCTCCACTGACGCGTACGATAATTGTTCACGAGCCGCGCGGACGTCTGACGACCGTCGTGGTCTTCGGGCACGACCGATAATATCGCGGCACGTCCGGCGTTCTTATTCCGGAAATAGTTCGCCGCGTCGCGTTACGTTCGCCTAACGCGCGCGCGATCGTTGTTCGCAGTGTCAACAACGCAACGTGGCAACCGCGGACGTACAGCAGCCGCCGTCGCGGGATACGACGGTCGACCGGTGTTCGTCCGTTCGCGACGACCCGACGACCGTTCTGTGCGCGCGGATGCGATCGATTTTCGAAAGCGACTACGGAACCCGAGGTATTTATTACGCGGGTAGTATTATTCGCTAACGCCGAACCGTCTGGAATTACGTTTCCCACAGAGCGCGTCGTCAACAAGACGAACGAACACAACGCCCGCGAAATTCGACCGTTGTTGAACGGAATTTTGGACAATTTCGACGCGGCCATTGGCGACGAGAATAGCGAGGGCCATCGGCAACTTGTACAGTATATAATCGTGACGAACTATACGGGAGATCCGACGTCGCCGATATGTGTTCAAAACGCTTCCTGTAATATGGTCATCGGTAAAACGCGATCGTCGAAATTACTTGAATGAAAAAATTCATTTTTCAGCCGCTCTAAATACGGCGATCAAACAGAACGACGACGATTTATCGAACGCGCGAAACCGATCGCCGTGTTTCAAGAGGAAACAATTGAAAAAAATTACCAATTTGGCGTGCGGCTTGCAGCTGTTGCTGTATAATACGAACCGAACGGTCTGCA
The DNA here is from genome assembly GCA_025469175.1 of Geopemphigus sp. TES_GeoC_2020. NCBI lineage: Eukaryota > Metazoa > Arthropoda > Insecta > Hemiptera > Aphididae > Geopemphigus > Geopemphigus sp. TES_GeoC_2020. The sequence continues at coordinate 57,227 of JAIPRN010000612.1, forward strand.
ACGGAGACATCAATGACAGTAAACGTCCAAATACGAACCGTTTCTTTCACAATATCACGTTCATGATCCCTGCCATTCTTTAGTGATAGATACCCTGCCAAACGCCGTCGATTTACTTTTGCAAAATATTAATCGAGAATTGCAAACTACTATTGGACAAACGACGGCGATTACTTCGTGGATACTGCGTTGCTATAAAATGGACAGTGACTCGAACGCTCCACTGTTCGTAATACGTACGCGACTGGCATCCGTTCGAAACGACGAGCTCGTTAAAGACAAAATGTTACTAGTGTTCTATATACAATACAAAAAAAATTTAGAGTATGTCGGCGTTTATTGTGTATGAAAAACAAAGAGTAAATTTTGACGCGAACTGTTTTTAGAACGATCAAAGAGGATTTAATTAAATGCGAGGACAAATTACCCGTAATGTTAAACGAGTATAATGCAAGATTAAAAGATGCGAGATTATATTTTAAGAACACTGGCGACTTTGACAAGGTAACGTTTTTCAATCACTTGGCGAATTACGTTAATTGTAATACGATAGAAGTTTTTTTTTTTTAGTCAAAATTAATCGATATATCGTCCAGTTGGAACGAAATAATAGAGATGATGAATTACTTAAGCGTTACAATTAATTTAATATTGAATATGAAGCGAATGGCGAACGAAGTAAGATTATTCACTCGAAAATAGTGACCATTCTTTAAAGTGGAACGTCAATTTTAGGTAAACGAAAAAATAGAACATATTAAAAATTCGCAACAAATGGGTAATTTTTTTCCAATCGTTAACGAAAAACAACTAAAAATGGTTGAAACATGCCCGTTTTCTCCTTCGTGCATTTGGTATCCACCTTCGTACAAAATGAAAATTGGAAAACCCTTATTCGTAAATTGTGGACAACAAATAGTCAAGAACTTTTGTCTAGTTGAACGTAAAATTTTTTTAGATTGATGGTTATTGCATCGTGATGATTGTGGAATCCAACGGAACATTGATAAGCCACGACAAAAATGTTGGCCTGATAGATTACGATGATAAATTGTTCGGTTTTTCGTGTATCCAAGCGGTAATCCATTTCGGTACAAAACCAGAATAGTAAGTATTGAAGCACCAGTAAAATCGAAATTAAATTAGCTTCTAAAACACCGTAAACACTGAAAAATTCGGTCACGTTGAGGTGTCCAAAAATGAATCTAACGATTTTTCTATTATAGTATCGTATTAATAGTACAGTAACATCACATCATTCCTGTAGGTGTATTTTGAAATCGATTAAGTATATTTGATGTTTAAAATTATTCCGCAGCTACATGAATTGTTTCTATAACATGTTGAAATCTCAGGCGCATCTGTTGTCATTTTTCCATCTGCACGAACAAATAACAAACAAATCGTACGTTTCCGATAAAGTGTGAGCGAATAATTTATTTTACCCCAATTATTTCGGTAAGGGTAAAAATAATAATTAACATCGTACATTGCACACAGAATTCCAGTTATGTACAAGGACGCACAAGTACAAACAATATCAAATACAAACGAAAACAGTCGCTGTTGGCAGATAACAAAAGATCGCACAGTAAGTAGAATTGACGAATCATCGTCGTCGTCATTGAATCTTAATGGCACACTACACTCTCTTAGGGCTACATGACGGCAGATCATAAAAAATGGACTCGATTTGTACAAACTGACGACGTATATAAATCGGTCCAATTACAGACGGGTTATCGTGATGTGGGCAGTAACACTATGAAGGATAAAGTCACTTTCACAAATAAATTTGAATTTATCGGTACATTTTTTTGTTTGTATTCACAAACTATTTGTGGCAAATCATAGTGTATGATGGACAAATAGTTTAGTGGAATGACAATGTCGACCCGAAATTAGTTACCATCACTTTGCAGGCATAGAGCCTAATTAGGGACCATTCAGCGGATTTTTGCAGACTTCACTCTTGCAACCATTTCCTAGTCGAGAAACAGGACTCCAGGCTGGTGTATAAGTTTCGAAGCTAATAAGAATCTTAGATCTTTCGTTATCATAGTAATGATCAAAAGACCCTGTCCTTTTACAGTTGGAGCTGTCAAATTCATTTCCAGACATTATTACACGCTCGCTGATCAGGTAACCTTAACGGTGTCGCTTCAGCCAGCAAGCATGCCACTGTTATACGAATTGTCGCGAATTATCATATAAATATGAAAGTTAATATAAGATCGAAAGTTTTACTTTGTACTAGATGTAGCGATCGTTTAATTTTATAATAATTCGAAAGCGTGCATATAATTAATGTCGTACCGTACGTTATTAGAATTGTTTCTTACTATATAATTTAAGGTTTATCTCGACAACTACGGTTTATGGGGTTATATGTCTAGTTATTTTTTCAAACTCTTGGCAGCAGTGGTCTGTTTCATGGAAGCAGTTCTGACAGCCAAGATGATGGAACAGGAGAGGCAGGCATTGCAAGGCAACCAGATATAGTCCATAGATCATGATGGATAGTGACGTAAAGGGGCGATTGATTGTTAGGCATGTTCAGCCATCACCCCTACTTATTTTGAAAAAAATATAACGTAATTAAATATTGAAAAGGAGGAAAGTCAATTTTTTGTTGTGTGCGAGAAATAAAGTAGAAAGGGAAAAACGATTGAGAAATATTAGAGCGATATAAAACGATATATATTATTATTATATATTAAACGACGATATATATATAAAATATACTCGGAACAGTTAGGGTAGTAGTAACAGACGACGAGATGAGAAGTAGTAAGAAAGTGATAGTGGTAAAATTAATTTTGGAGTTTTGAATATTATGAACGCTTACGTTCCACAAGATGCGAAGAAAAAGCCAAGTGTTTTAACGAGATATGAGTAAGGTGATGCTATAAATGCGTTTGTTACACGTGTAAATAATTGTTGCGAACCCACGGTTATTATAAGTTTTTGAATAGTAATAATTTTTTTATAATATATAGAAATTATTGTAAGACGAGACACTATCGGGCATTATGTACAAGCAATCCGCTGAAGAAGCGAATTCTTGATTACACCGATTCGATAGTGCCTAGTCATCCCCGAGCATTGGCCAGACTTCACTTAACAATATTATTACATATAAACCATAAATAATTCTGTTGTTTCGTAGCGAATATTTAATAGATATTGTCTTGCGTTTAATTCAAATATTTTGTATAGTTTTAATTTCCTTTAAATAATTGTTGTTGCGGAGACGTCCATAAAAAGTAGGTTAGGAACAAGGGAGGGTGAATAAGAAATGTAAAAATTGGCCAAGGTTAGTGGAAAAACGATAAAAGGGATTTTCGAAAGGTACGGCCCCGCGTTAATTAAAAATGATTTCACGTCCTAACAAAGGACGTGAAAAAAATATGAAGCATTTCGAGAAATAACCGAACAAATATCCGAAAGGTGATAGAGAATATTCCGTAAAATGAAGGTTTAACGCAATACATAGGGTCAAGGCGGGCTTCTTACCCAATCTTGGGAAGATACTTGGGGCGAGTAATTATCACAACCTCTCTAATAAACGTAAGATCGTTTTTATTGTATTCATTGGAAATACACGATGGCTACCATCCGTTGCCCCGCAATGACCTCACGACTTCAAGGCACTGGGGATATTACTGATTTGAAAAAAAAAAAAGATGAAAACAACATAGGCATTAAATTATTATTCTTATTATTCAATATAATTATAATGTAGATTAATATCTTAAAATTATTGTAAAAGTAATCTAAAAACATAAAAATGCTCGTTTTAATTGTTTACAAATAAGTTTATACATCCAAACATTTATAGAAATTAATACCTAGCAAAAGTGTGCAAAGATAAAAAAAAATTTCACACTCGAAAAATGACATAAAAAATAGATATTAACCTAAATTGCATGCCATGACAATTTGACTTTATTTTCTTGTTTTTTTTTTTAGGAATGAAAAATTATAATACTCGAGAATTAATAAATCTCATTATTAAAAAATTACCATGAACTTCCACAAATACATGAAGAAAAAGGATAGTAATAATTTTAAGATAAAAGAAAATATTTTTGGGAAATGGGAGGGAGTAGGATATTTCAGTATTTTTTTGTTTGTTTACAAATAAAAAAAAAAAATTATGATATAAAATGATTTTTTAAGAACTTCATCATACCAAACGTTCTGAAACGCTTAACTCCAATTACTTTCAACAAATCTTCATCACAAATAGCGTATTGTTTGTTGGATGGATCCTAAAAATATAAAAATATGTAAATAGTAAATAGTTTTCACTACGAAACTACGCGACTTACATAAAGATTTCTTTCCTTAATGATAGCCCACATTTTTTTTACAACTTCGTGACGTGGTAAAGCTTCTGAACCCATCAATGAAGCAAGTTCTGGGCTAAGTGTTATGGTTTTAGTGTAACCACCACCTCGTTTAGCCTATAACGAGCGTTTAATTAATAAAATATAAAACGAAATTATTAAACACTTACTCCGCCGGCCTTCTTTCCTTTTTTGGTATCTTTCCAATCTTCATCACTGTCACTATCGTCCTTCTTCTTACGTCCACGTTTACCTGCAGGAGCCTTCTTCTTTGATGGTGTACCCTTCTTAGGACTGTAGTCACCGTCATTTTTATCACCGTCATCCTACGTAAAATGAGAACACAAAAATCGATTAATTTAAACGCGCAAAACATAAACATACACAAAGAATCGACTACTTACATCATCTGACGCACCACTCTCATCACTGGTATCAGCCTTCTTGCGCTTGACAGCAACAGGTTTTTTTGCAGGTTTCACTACTACTTCTTCTTCTTCTTCTTCTTCATCATCATCGTCGTCGTCATCATTTTCTGCATCATCATCATCGTCGTCATTCTCATCATCACTGTCCCCTTTACCATTCTTCTTGGTAGCTTTAGCTTTTTTAATAGCTTCCATGACTAATGTATCAATTTCCTTTTTCCTATATAGTTAATAAAAAAATTACGAAGGTAACAGAATGAGAAATAAAATGTAAAATACGTTACCTATCGTCGAGATCTGCATCTAACTTCTTTTCAAGTTCTTGGCGAATTTTCTTTGCTGAAGTTTTGGTCAAATCTGCTCCTTTCAGAAGAGCTAAATTCAAAAGACGATAATAAAATTATTTACATTTTTGCGTAATATATCTAATTACAATATTTACAATCACGGGAAATAAATTAATATTGAAATAATATAATAGCACTATTGTTTAGTTATATATAGTTCATTTGCTCGAAAATAAAATTGATTCGGACGAATAAAAATACAAAAGTCAATATTTAACTTTCAACAAAAAGCTGAAAAAATAAAAATATTTAACCAACTATCGTCTGTACATATATATATATATATATATATATATATATATTTACGAGAAACAATGTAAAATGAAAACGACAAAGAAAATATTTCGCAATAATTTATCATAATCTAAAATATCAATGTACATGTTTACAATAAAAACAAACGCAGCAATTTATATGTCAACAACATTGTCTCGAATTATGATACGAGTTTAAGGAACGAATAATCGTTTTAGAATTGAACGGAGAACGTATAACATGAACAAGGGCAATAGAACGTTCGTGTTGGAGGAATAAAAGCCATCCGTATGACTAATTTCGGAGCTTTTATTTTTGCGAAACGTTTTCAACGGATATTTTGACCGAGCTCTTTAAATTTAAAACTAAGTATCCCCTCTCATCTGAGGGTATTATGTGTACGTAGCGAAGGGGAAAATATGTCCACTGTGGATGGTCAATGGATATATAACGCTTTAATAACACACAGGACGTACAGACTTCTATCAATGTTTTACGGGAAATTGTAAAGGGATTGTGTAGGTCAGTGTTTATTGAAAACGACGCAGTTTTTTTTTCTTTTCGTTATTTCGTCAAACCGACATAGCGTTTAGTGGCGACCGCCACCGTAGTCGTGGAAGCGAATAAAACACAACGTACGGTCGTGGAATGGGAACAACGCGGACACGGGCATTGTGGACGCCGGTTTTATTGAGACGCCGTTTTTGTTTACAATACGGGGCGAGGGGCGCCATCTACCGGACGGGGACGCGCGTCGTTTATCGTACTGTCCGAATACGCAGAAGAGGAGCGAAAAACACACGCGCGCGCGCGCGACGCCGGGAATCGGCCGACGGGAAAATCGGACGAAAAACTCGACGGAAAACGCGGACCGGTTGAATGGTCGGCGGAACGGGCGCGCACGGGAGCTCCGACGACGGAAATCGCGATAACCGGCGGCGGCGGCCATTTGTACGGGAATAAACATCGTGGGCTGACGGCGTTTTGAACGCGCACCAGCGTCCCACGTGAACCGATCACGCCGTTCGGCGAATACAACGAACACGGGCGCGCGCGCGCTCGAACAATAAACCGCGAATAGTACACGCGAAAAGACAAAAATCGGCCGGGCACGCGTGCCAGCCAATACCGCCGGACACGCAGCGCGCGCGCGCGAAAAAACCAAACAAACGACGCATAATTACCAGCGATCTCCTTCTTCAGCGTTTCCTTAGACACGTCGGACATGGCGGCGGTGCTATTGGATCGGTGCAAAGGAAATTCGTAACGACGGAAATCGCGTCGGGTCCGTTAAATACGGTCGTCGATGTGCGGCGTGGGACGAGACGACTCGAAGAAAAAAAAAAACCGAAAGGTCGGGTTAGCGCAAACGGCACGGGCACGACGGTAACGAAAACGAAATGACCGTCGGTGTGCGTGTGTGCGGTCGGGTTGTGTGCGTGCGGCGGCGGGCGCTAACGATAGATAGACAACGCCGCGGCGGGACGCGGGGCGAGAAAACGGTAATCGCGACGTTGCCATGTGCGCCCGGCCGTGGCGTATCGGCGCGTCGAGGACGCCGACGGTCCGGCAACGTCGCACGGGCCGCCGCGACGCCGGTCGTTCCGCGGTTTTGTTTCACTCCCGTCCGGCACGCGCGCGACGCCGCTGCTTTTCGTGCAATTTCGAATTTTTCCCAGGCGGCCGCCCGAAACGCCGGTAAACACCGCGCGCGGGCCAGTGCCGCCGGTTCGTCCGTTCCGACGCCGGTCGTCCGCGTGATCGGTCACACTGTTTCCCTCCGTACCGTTCAACCGACTCCGAGTGTAACGGTCGTTTCTCGCCGCCGCCGCCTCTGTCCGTGACGGTGCGCGTTTTTAACGTACGCCGGTGGATAAAAAAAAAAAAACGCGCCACGTTAATCGCTTTCAAAAGTACCGGACGGGTACGGCCCCCCTCGTCGTTTCCCGCCGAATTCGCGACGCGAGTAACGGCGTTGCTTTTTCATTACCCTCGCGTTTATCGGTCGATCGTGTATTACCCAACGACGTCGGACGATGACGCGTACATTGTAATCGCGAGGCGATACGATTTTTCAACGGTCGTGGCGCGCGTTCAAATTGGTCCGAATTAGCGGCGAAACGCGTTCGCGCGTCGAATTATTGTTCGGTTCTAGACAGCCACAATGGCGTACAGTAGTAGTTTTGGTGGTGGTGGTGGTTGCTTAAAAAAAACAATTTTGTCGGAGTCGTTTAACGACCGTGACACCGGGCAATTTGGCGTCGAAAACCGACGACCGTAGTGCTAGACCGGACGGTATTCAAAGATAAAACGTTAAAACTCGTAAGCGGTACGTCTAATTAGGAAATAAAAAAGTGACCCGCGCGATTATTACGACTGACCTCTTGTTTAAAAATACCGTACCGTAGACGTAAGTCGTAATCGATAATCGATAGTTATCCGTGGCCGCGTAAATGTAATTTATATTCGGCGGTTACGTGTAACGAGGTTTATTTACGCTTAATATTTTACTCGTTCGTCGTCCATTATTGCGGCGACGTTTTTCGTTACGGAAGTATTTATTATTTCATTTGTAGGGAGGAGATACGAAAATAAACGTGAGAAAATGTACGAACGACGGAGGGGAATGTTCGAAAACCGTACGCCACGGTCGACGAAAGTTTTATGCGTAAAGAGTCCCCATTTACCGGTTTACCAATTCGATGACAATAATATACGACTTTCGAAAAATAAGGAAAGACGCGCCAATTTCGTCGACGAACTAACGGCCATCGATACTTTTGTATCTTTCCGTGTGAATTTAATAAACCGTCCAACGGCGGCGTATTTACGAACTTGTTTTTTTTTCGGGGGGGGAGGGGGGTGTCGTATCGACGAAATAATTTTAAAACGTCGAATTATTAGAATTTTACAAATAATTTTATACGAAAATAAATTAACGAAATCGAAGAGATACTTTCGTTAAACGTTAAAATATTTCTTCGTTATATCGTACAAAATAAGCCGACTACAATCATATTATTGACGCGTTTAAAATTTGAGATTTTCAAATATTCTATGGGATGAAAACCCCTAACACCGCCCCCCTCCCGCCCATAAATACGACACCACGTTCACCGTAAAATATAAAAATTTCGAAGGAAATAAATCTGTACGATATTGGAGTAGCGTCGACTTTTAATTCGCTTACAAAATATAGGTACATTTCGAAATTTTCCTTAAAAAAAAAACGTAACGGAACTACCGATAACTGTTACAAAACGTTGAATTAAGCGCACGTTCGCTTACGTATCAGTCGCGTAATATATACGTACGGGATATAAAATAAAGGTCGACGATCCCGAACGGTGACCAAAGTGTACGGAAATGCCGGTCGCCGATAAGAATTGATTACGGTAGGTACTCAGCTTAGGTAACGTCGCGAGTACTCTCGGGGTCGTGTATTTTGAAAAGAAGACGCGTACCGTCCACCGAGAGGACGTCCGCGCGAAACAAGACGTCGCGAAAGTCGGAACGATGTTAGTACGCCGGGAACGAAACGCGGACAAATGGCGCCGTTTTACGCGTCCTTACGAATTGACGCCGTTTCGATTGTGTGGCGCGTGACATTTACGGCGGGGCCGAGGGGAAATCGACGGTTTTCGTTGGATTGATTGTAACGATAATGACGTTTACGATTCTTCGTCGGAACGCTCACGCGACGGAGAACGGGCGTTAATTTTCACCGGCCGGTTTGCGCGGTCGCGATAGTTTCGAACGACGTTTTTTACGCACGGAACGCAATTAGCGGCGAAACCGATTGAAACCTAACCGTGTGCACACATATAATCGAGAATGTTAAACGAACACGATTAATTAAAAATAAAAATGGCGTTTTTTTTTTCCGAATTATTTTTTCGTTTACGTACGATAATCAAGGCCGGACGTCTCGGGTACAGTTAACAATAACGCTTTACGAGCTATTGTATTTCGTAACTAGACGAATGTATTACTATCGCGAACGAACAACGACTTACTACTAATTTTCAACGCGAACCCGACGAGTTATTCGAAGGAATCACGAAGTCGTTTAGGAACGTTAAATTTCGAATTTTTCGTACTCGGTCCTTACAACCGTGATTGGGGAAGCCGACAACGACGTCGAACCATTCGATTTCAGTCCGAACCGAGCTCCTGTGTTCGATGTATCGTTCCCCGGACCAATTCGATAATATTCGACCTGGTGTACCCACCCGATCGATTTTTAACGACAATTTTACGATTCGTCGAACGGAATACGGGTGATCGGTATCCGCCGGTGGCGGAGGTGCTTAGTAATATTCGGGTAAACTGTACGCGCGTCCCGACCAAAGAACAACGTGGCACGTTTTTGAAAACGTCGTCGGCACGACGAATTGCCCGAAATACAATTCCGTCACGTAAAAACGTCGAACGCGTTAGTGCCGCTTGTTTTTTCCGCGTCGCGAATTTCCGATTCCGTTTTCCGACGTTTAAAATCGGACAACTATTGTAGACTCTGTTTCGGGTATTCCGCCGAGCGTCGGTTTTTCGTCGGCGTTTATTTTCGCGGTAGTTGGGCGGCGAATTTGTGTCCCTCCCCTGTGACACCGGTCTGTCGCGGGAATACAAGTGTCCCCGTGTATTAAATTTGAAAAACATTCCTCCGGTGACGAAAATGTAATAACGAAAATATTTCGACGGGGGTGAGGGGGTTTAGTTTTTTAATATTCCACGCCGTTGTAGAACTTACAATACGTTATCTACCCGTTTCGTACGAAAATAAAACGTTTTATTCGGGAAACGGTCGACCCTAACCGTATCGGACGGGGGGAGGAGGAAGGGGGAAACGCGTTGGGTCTCCGGCGGGTTCGTGGGACAGGGGGGGGGTTAAGTCGCCGTCAGTTATTTTCGCTAACTCCGTAATTCGACTACGTTTTACATTTCGAAAATAACGTTCGACCGAATCGTATTTTGTCATTTCGATCGACCGCTGGTTTCGGATAAACAATAATTCGCCCGGGCAATAACGTAATATTGTTCGTATTAGGTTCGGCGTTCTACACCGTTATATACGTTAGGTTTACTACGCGGAGGGGAAAAATATTACGGTACCATTTTAGACATTATCGCGGGGGTAAGTTTTTCTTTGTTTTCTTATTGTTTCGGTCACCCCTACGGGGCGGCTTTACGGAGTTTGCCCGCGGCGTGTGCTTAAGTATACGATTGTGTTTCGGGGTCGTATATATTTTTTTATTTTTGCCAAACGTCGTGTGCGTGTGTGTGTGTGAAAACGTGACACAAGTACACTATATATTCGTACATAGACACTACGTGACAAGATGGGGGGTTTAATTTTTTTTTGAATTATAGATACCCGACCGGGTGTAATTCGGTTAGAAACGACTTCTGCGTACACACATATATAAATAAATAAATAAGTATATATATATATATATATTTACAGGTATGTGTATGAATGTGTCGGTTCGAGTGGATCACTCGTTCGTTAAAATTTTCGTTATTATTTTAAGTTCGAAAGCGACACGTCGCGTCGCGTTCGGCGTACCGAGCGAAATTCGGTTCGTCGTTAAACACGAATTTCGTACGCGTCCGTAAAGAAACGAACGAAAATCGCGATTTTCGAAACGCGTTACACGTTCGCGAAATACCACGGCTACGTTCGAAGTACGACAATCACCCGCGTCCGGATTTTCGCGCGTTTCGTTATTTCGGTCGGCCGCGCCGTACACGAATCGCGTCGATGTTGGGAAACGCGCGGGATAGTTTTCGAAACGGGAAAACCGTTTCTCCGTCGTCCCGTTATCGCGCTATCGAATTGGTCGAACGGCGTGTGTCCGTCGAAGCCGTCGTGTACGGTTTACCCGAATAGAACGCGCGACGGAGCCCCGGCATAGGCTAGTAAATCGATAAGGAGTTTAACTTACGAAATGTTCGGTAGAGTTTTGCGCGATTTTTTCGGCAAACTATAAGCCGCCGCCCCTCTTGGAAATTTCGCGTACGCGACGGCGGCGATCGATGGAGCTACTACGCCGCGCGTTTGATTGTCGTACGTTTCCGCCGCTAGATGCCGTCGACGGTACGTGCGGACCGACAATCTGCGGAACGCGCGATATTATTATTTTACGCGGTGTGCGCACAACTCCGACAACGCTCGAAAAATGAAAGTAAAAAAAAAAAAACGATCGCCCAACACGGTCGTGTCGTCGGGGAACGGAGGATGAAGTCTTTTCGAAAATTCGATCGTTCCCGCGAAAACCGTCGACGGCTTGGTCGCGTTACCGACGGATCGACCGACAACCGTAACCCGACCGTGGTCCGTCGGCGGTTTCGTTCTCGGTTGTCCCGATCGGAGCGGAACGTTTACCCGCGGTCGGGTAAATACGGTAACGTTACGCGCCAAATGGGCGGCGCGAACGATCGAATTTCGGTACCGGAATCGGTCGGTGTCGGCCGGGTACAAATAGCGACCGAACGGGACCGACGGCGAATAAACGACCCGGCCGTTCCGTAGGACGAACCGAATCGTCGGCCGAAAGAACGTACGGTTCTTATTTCGTCCGGGGAACGTACCCGGACGGGACGCGTCACGAAACGAACTTACCGGGGTACCGAGACGCTGCGCTAACGAACCGTATTCACCCACACAGAAACGGCGCGAGCGTCGTTCGTAATTGCTCGGGGTAACCGTATTCGATACCGCTGTACGGGCGTCCCTCCCCCCCTTCCACCGAGGCCGTCGTACGTACCGAGGGCGCGACGTTCGATTTTCAATCGTTCTCGTCAATCGAAATCGAACGACGGAAATACAATCGGGGGGGGCGGTGGTCGTCCACATCTCTCTTGAATCGCCGAACGTCCGTAGCCGTCCGGTATAAACACCGTCGGTTCGGTATCGTTAGAACGAAACGTTCTCGAAACGGAGGCAAATTCAGAGTGTTAACGGGTACACACGACGGACGATCGATACGATCGATAAAAACGTCTCTCGCGTACGACGTCGTCGTGTTTATCGCGAACGAATAATAATAGACCGAGTCGCCCCATTAACGCGGTGGCGTATTTATGTTGGTGGTGGTGGTGGTGGTGTGTGTTAGGGATTTCGTCCCGAAAAAATGTTCGAAAATCTCTAATTTTAAACGCGTCAATGATACGATCGTAGGTTTATTTATTTGTACGATGTAACGAAGAAAACAAAACATTTCGACGTTTCACGAAAGTGTTTCTTGGATTTCGTTAATTAATTTTTATAATAAAACCGGCGTACGATAATATCGGGGCGTTTTAAATTTTATTTCGTAATTACCAAGCCCCCACGAAAAACAAAGTTCTTAAATACGTCGCCGGAGACTAACGAATAACGGCAGTTCGCGGTGGTGGTTTATTGAACACGCGGTTGTTGTGTGCAGCGTTCGCTCGGTGACGGAACGCGATACGGCCGGCGGGGTCAATTTCGTCGTACGCGCGGAAACAATTTTCGGGTTAAGCGACGGAAAACAAAACCGGCCACTTGGAAGACCCACCATATATATATATATATATATATATATGCATATTCCTACCCGCGTCATTACCGTCGCTGACGAAGGCACTTCGCGAAATTAGATTTCAGGGTTTTTTTTTTACTCCGGTAGGAAAAGGGTTGAGAATAATAATAATATATTCGAAATCTCGTCGCTTTTTTTCCCCCGCGTAATTCAAGAAAAAACCGTCCCAACAATAAAACGCGGCTCGCTTACGAAAAATATATTATTGTTATGCAAATCGATATATATATATATATATACGTAAACGGAGGCGCGCGTATTTAAAAGACGCGCCCGCGGCGTCTCCGGATCGTTTTTAAACGTTCGTTTTCATTCTCGCGCGGACCGGAATATACGTGCACGCGACGAAGACGTCGGGGGAGGTTTTTTCTCTTTTAAGTAAATTACTCGAGTTTTTTCCATTGTGTACAATAATTACGGCCGTTATTATTATCGTTCGTACCGGCGGCGGTGTGTTCCGTAAAACGCGCCGACCGTGTCGTCGTCGTAGTGTTTCGATAATTGCCCGGTCTTCGAACGGCGAAAAAGAAAACGCCTCGACTAATAACGGTACGCGCGGATATTGCGTCGTGGCTGCGACTCTTGTTCACCCCCGTCCGTGTGGAATGATTTCGTTGACGATAACGCGCGTGTCGCGGATCGCCGTATATAAATAAATATAATAAATTAAGCGGATCGTTTCGTTTATTGCGGGAATATACGCGCGTATCGAAACGCCGAACGTTTTCCTATTTAAATTAAACGTTTAACGTGCGCTTTCGTTTATAGGCGTACGACAAAAAAAAAAAACCAAACGTCAATTATCACCCCTTCCCACCTGTATTTCCGTGTTGTTTTATCGATTCCAAAATATTCGACGGATCTCCACCGTCGACCGTTTCACGTTTAGCCGGTGACGACTTTGTTCGCGTTTCGGTGTCGCCGCGTAATCTTTTACGTTTCTGTAACAAAAAACGCGCTTTGACGAAAGCGTTTTATTAAATTTTTTCGCTTTTCTTTTAATTTCCGCGAAACTGTACGTTTCCATTATCGAATATACGCGGCGTACTATATACAGGCAGGGCCGTATTTGTAGCGATCCTAAATAAAGTATTAGCTTGTAGCGGGGACGCGCGGAACCGGACGGGCTCGAAGCAGACAGCCGACGACAGCCGCCTGTCGCCGCCGTAATACACTGTCTACACGTTTCTATACAGCGGCTGTATAGGACCGTCGGAGACGATTCGGATCGCTTGTACGAACCAGTGGCGTATTTATGGCGGGAAAGGAATAACTAGGGGTTTCCCCCCTCCCCTAGAAAATGTTTGAAGAATTGTAAACGCGTCGGGCGTTTATAATTTATTTTGTAAACGATAAACGAAGGAGACGGAAGTATTTCTTCGATTTCGTCAATTTATTTTTATATTAAACCGTTTGTAAAATTTTAATAAAACCGGCGTTTCGAAAATATTTCGTTATTACGACAATCTCCTTTCCTTCAAAAAAAAAAAAACGTTCGTAAATACGGCACCGGTACGGACGTTAACGGACCCGTCGCGCGAATATATTAAACGCGTTTACGGGCGTTTTGTTGCCGGGTGAGGGTGTGGACGCCGTGTCACGGTACGGGCCGGCTACGGCGTTTACGCCGAAACGAAACGGTACGATATCATAATTACTTGGGGATTTGTAAATTTCGATCGTACGTCCCCGACAACCGGACCCGTATTTGAAAATTAATAGAAAATATCGAATATTTACGAAAATACTTTTTTCTTTTATCCGATTTCAATATAAATACTTTCCATACAGGTTGAACGCAACGATCCGACGACCGACGTACGTCACGCGTATCCATTCGCGAACGCTAAGTAGCTATTGCATACCGGGCGCGTTAAGTGAGGAACGTTTATTCAAATTAAAAATTCTTCCGGGAATTATGTCTCGGTTAGTGCCGTTTGTACGTACGCTTGCTTTGAACAAAATTGTTCGTTTATTATCGATTTCGGCGAGTTTTTGTAAAGGTGCGCGTTTTCCCGTCATATTACTCGGCCAATAACAAAATTCGTTAGTCGGAAAATGTACAAAGTGCGCGTACACACACACACACATACGTTTACGAGAGCGATATTGTAATAAACTTTGTTCGACCTCGTCGAACAACAATCGGCCGTTATTATTAAAGTGCTCGAACAGTTTTTCCTATATTTTACGAACGTTCTTTTATAAAAAAAAAAAAAAATTATAAAAAATAATAATACCAACGGTCGAAGGATTTCCTACGAAAATACTATGCACATATATATATATATATATATATTGCGACGATTCGTTTTCGACGTATGTCCGGTATAATAACTACCGGTACGTTACGGTATTTTTTTTCGGTCCGTACCTGGGCACAGACGGAGGAAATATTTAAAAATTTACGAATTTCGAAAAACCGAAACGGAAAAAACATTAATACGGCGACCTTCAGTAACGTTATAAACGGAAGTAAGGCGTAAGCGCGCCTCCAATGTGAAACGTATCGGATTCATTATTTCGCTAACCCGTACTGCGAAGTACCGGTTCGTTTCTCGTCCCGACGTTCGAATCCCAATAAACGAACGTTCCTTTTCCCCCCACCCCTCCCCGAAAAGTAGTTTTCGGCGCGTCGCACGTTTTCGTTGTTTCTAAGTATCGCGTCGACGTACGTACACACGTCGCGTAGGGACGACCGGGTCTGCAAACGGTCCGAGGGGATTCCGCCGATTTACGAGCGCGAATTTCGGCTTAGCGCACCCGCTTGAACCGCGTTCGACGACGCGGCTACCCGACGCGCGTGACATTATAGTTTTGCGGTACGTGCCGAACGGTTCGATTTTATTGAAAATTCGGTAATATTTTTTACGTAATCGTACGCGTAATAGTAACAATTTTTCGTTGATCACGCGGTGTCGCAACGCCTTCCCTCCGCGCGGTCTTTTATTTATCGGCGCTCCGAATAGCGTCCGTAAAACGTAATCGCGTATTCGTTTTTTCGCTTAGGCGCCTATACTAATTACGCGTCGAGCCAACGGTATGTTGAAAGCGCGCGCAAATATTACGCGTACGAGAAATCCAATTATTACCTCCGCCTCGCGCTATAACATTCGATAATCGTCGGGCGTATTATATTATTTCGACGTCATTTTCCGTCCCGGTTTGTCGCGGTGCGCGCGCGTCGGAAACAATACGCGGAATACTCGAAATACATTTATTCGTAATATGGTCGAGTTTTTACACGAAAAATCGTCCATTGTTCCGACTTTTGTCTATCGTCGACGTATAATTTGTACACGAAACGAAGTGTACGCGATCGCGGGCCAACGATCGTCCGCCGAGGTCCTCTGAGGTCTCTAAGGTCCGATTCGTCGTCCAAATCGCGAACGATTTCTATCGACCCAACGTTCCTCCACTTCTTCTACCGCTAACCGAACGTACACTGTCGAAACGGGACGCGACTAACACGTACACACAACCACCGGCGTATCGAAAATGTCGAATTTTACCTTCGGCGTTCCGTTTACGGGCGAATTTATCGTTCGAACGACGTGACCGTCCGTGTTCGCGCCGCGCCGTAACGAATCGCGCGGTATACGATCGACGTTGGATCGTAATCACGACGACGATCTCGTTGATCGATCAGTAAAACGAAATGGCCGAGCCACAGTACGCTTCCGATTCGCGAAGTGTTTTACCGAAACTCGAACGTCCGAACGGGTGGGGGGGGTGCGTAGGGGGTAATATTCGTCGGCGCGCGTAAATTCCCGTAAAATTACGTCGTTAATTCAAACGGCGTGGGGAAAATGGGGGGGTGTTGCTGTTTCGAAACCGAAAACTCGACGTATTTATATAATAAACCGTGGAAAAATATCGAAATTTCGCGAAAAAATACACGACTCGAAACTGGCGGAAGAGTTTCTTGAAAAAACAAATTACGATGAAAATTATTCGCGTAATTACGTACCGTCGTTCGGAACGAGCGAGAAATCACCCTGTATAGTCGCCGAAAACGAACGTCACCCGGGCCCGTGTTGTACGGGAAATTAACGAAAAAAAAAAAAAAAAAAATTAAGTACCG